>APFE030454733.1:12107-45208 GCA_000404065.3 Pinus taeda | reverse complement strand
AAATGACCTGATATCAGAGAAGTGTGTGCTTCCCTAATTATCTTTACTCTCTCAGTTTGTGGAATGCAGAGTTTCCCACAATGATATAAGAGTCGGTCCTTCATATGATATTTCAATTCTTCTATTCTTTTGTCTTGACTCAAAGTTTCATATACATCTTTAAAGTCCATATCCTGAGCATATTGTTCTATGTAGATTTCATGTAGCATAGAGTTATGATTAAGTATGGTAGATACATTTATAATGGGTATATATGACATGTCTACAACTTTGTTGTGTATGCCCTTTTTATATCTGATGATTAAATGAAACTGTTGTAGAAAACCCATCCATCTGTAATGTCTTGATTGCTACAACTTAGTTTGGGAGTGTAGATATTGAAGTGGTTGATGATCAGTATGTATTACTATCTCTTTGCCCATTAAGTAATGTTTCCACTTTTTCACACTCTGAACTAATGCATACAATTCTTTATCATATGTAGTATAGTTAACTACTGCAGAATTGAAAGTCTCAGAATGATAACATATGGGTTTACCGTGCTGTGCCAACACTGCTCCCAAGACATAGTCACTGGCATTAGTTTGGATCTCAAATGGTCTTTGTAGATTTGGCAGTGCTAGTACAGGTGCTGTACTAATATTTTCCTTCCAGGTGTTGAAGGCTTTCTGTTGTTTGCCTCCCCACTGAAGCACCTCGTTCAATCCTATCAAAGCATGTAAGGGAGCTGCAATTGAGGAAAAGTTTGAGATGAACTTCCTCCAATATTGTGCTGCTCCTAAGAAGCTTCTTACTTCTGTAACAGACTTAGGTTTAGGCCACTTTACGATGATTGCCCCTTTAGAGGGATCTATTTTCAATTTACCACCCCCCACTATATGACCCAAATAATTTAGAGATGTTTTGCCAAATTCACATTTTGAGAGTTTAACATAAAGCTTTTCTCTTCTCAAAACATCTAATGTCTACTTAACATGCTTTAGGTGTTCTTCCCACATTTTACTAAAAATCAGAATGTCATCCAGATACACAATAACAAAATCATCAAGAAAATGTCTGAGTACATCATTCATTAATCTCATGAAAGTAGCAGGGGCATTGGTTAAGCCAAAAGGCATAACCAGCCATTCATACAATCCCTTCTTTGTTTTGAAAGCAGACTTCCATGCATCTTGCTCTGCAACTCTGACCTAATGGTATCCACTATGCAAATCTAGCTTGGTGAAATAAATAGCTTCCTTCAATTGATATAAAAGATCATCTATGCGAGGAAGGGGATAACAATTTTTTATTGTTATCTTATTCAGTGCTCAATAGTCAATGCACATTCTCCACGAGCCATCTTTCTTTCACACCAAAATGACTGGTGACCCACATGGTGATGTGCTAGGCCTGATGACCCCTTTTTCGAGCAACTCCTGCACTTGCCTCTTGATTTCAGCATTCTCTAAAGCAGACAACCTATACATCCCAAAGTTAGGCAATGGAACATCTTGCTGCAAAATAAGATCATGTACTATTTCCTTTCTGGGTGGCAGACCTTTAGGTTCCTAAAAAAGAATATCATACACTGAAACAATATTTTCTATATCAGTTTGTTGTTTAGCATTACAACCCTTAAATACATTGGTTTTATCAGGTTTCTTTTCCTTTACAACCATTAGTAAGAATTGTTTGGATGAATTTATCATTATTTTCATCTTCCCTGAATTGATGAGAGTATAATTATTCTTGAGTTTATGAGCTCTTAAAAAGTATTCAATTCCATCTTTAACAAGTAGATACTTGTTCTCAGCTCTATAGAAAATAGTTTTTCTATCATACAAGTAAGGACTCCCCAAAACAATTCCACATATATCCAAAGGAATTATGTGTAACTCAACCTCATTTACAAATGCTGACCCAAAAGAAAACTTGAGTTTGCACTGTCTAGTCACTTGTAGTTGTACCTTATCATTCAACCATCCCAATGGGTATGGTTTCTTGTGAGGTATAGTTGTTAATCCCAATTTCTTTACAATTGCTTCAAAAATAAAATTTACTTGTGAGCCATTATCAAACAATGTATCTATCTTTTGACATTTGGAAATAACTTGAATATGGAAAAGCTCATGTCTTTTTCTCTCATGTTCTTCATCAATAATAGATTGAGCAGAATTACTAGTAGATGCTTCAGAATTCTTACCTTTTATACCTGTGGCTACAATTATTGTTTCATCTCCCAAGTCTGACCCCAAATCTTTCTGAATAGCTGCAACAATTTTCTTCCTCTTGCCCTTGGACTTCTTAGGTCTCAGCTCTGGATGCAGAATCCAACAGTGCTCTTCATCATGCCCCTCCTTTTTATAGTGAGTGCATGAAGCTTTGCTTTTCTATGTAGTGTTTGCCTTCCTTGCTTTCCACTTCTGCTTTATTTTCTACTTGCTCTTGCTTACAATGGGTTGGGATGGTTCCCCAACTTCTAGATTGCCATTCTTTCCTCTAGCTTCTAGATGAGTAGCTTGTATAGATACCTCAACTATACTAGTGGGATTAAACATGAGGATGGTACACCTGATGTAGCTGTGTAGACCACCAATGTACTTCAAAAGAGTCTCTGGTGAGTCTAGTGAGATACCCAACATCAATGCTCTTTTTCTGAATTCTTGAGTGTACCCTTGCATGCTTTTCCCTTTCAACTGCCGAAGAGTTTGCCAACTCATCATGGCTTATTGCATGTTGTTGCATGTAGGCCAATGGATAGAACTGCTTATAATGGCAGAAGCAAAGTCACTCCAGACAGAGATGGTCTTACCATGCTTCTTCATATCAGCTTGGGTTCTGCCTTCCCACCAAACCAAGGCAGTGCCTCCTAGGTGTAGGCTTGCCAGCTGAATCTTACTCTTGTTTGACTCTATGTTTTGTACCCTGTAATATACATCAATTTTTCTAATCCAATTGTCCAACTTTTCAGCATTCAACTCTCCGTCATATATAGGCAAATCAAATTTAACATCTAACTTAATCAAAGATGCTTTCTTATTATGCATAGGGCTATTAGGAGGTGTGAGAAAGCTTTTCTCTTTCCTTTTTCCTTTTGAGTGGTCATGGGAATGAGACTCATCTTCTTCTTTATCTTGTTTAGAACTTGATGAATCTTCATCCTTATGCTTTCTAAAGTCCCTATACATTTCTTCTACCATAGACTTTATAGCTAGGAAACTTTCTACGAATTGAGGGTCTGGCTCCACAAAACTGAGAATAGACTCTCCCAATTTTAGGATTAGTTTTCACCAACTCTCCTTCTCCTAATTTGAGCTTTGATCTAGTGAGCATTCACAGCTAAACCAACACAAGCTTGTCTAACCTAATAGCCTAGTGCTCTGATACCACTTGATCTGATATTCACCCTATGAGTGACATTAGTTAAAGATTTTATAAACAAGGTATTACAGACTCATGTGTTGGTGTGTGTTCTGTGTTATTGAAACAACGGATCGATCAAATTGCCAATACATGGACATTTAAAATGGAAAGACATAGAGAAATACAGTAAGCAAACATAAAGGCACAAGAATTTTAATGAGTTCACCCTATTCTCCAAGGCTACGTCTCTGGTCCAGCTTTCAGTGGTGGCCTTGTTTTATTGTGTCTTTAAGTAGAGAATTACAATACAGGGACTCAATGTGAGTTTTCCTAAAGCAGGTTTTGCTTGGTAGGGTGGTTCTTGGATTCCCCAAGCCACTGGATTACACAAACTCTTCTGCTTCCTACCAGCTCTGTGACCTTCTGGTCTATAGTGGCAAGAGCCCAACGTAGTGCTCAGCCCGAACAGAATCCCCTATGGGATGGATTGAATCTCTCAAGCTCTGGTGCTCAACGCTGCCACTGGTCAGCTCGGCCCTCTGTCTCTTCCTATTGTTTCTTTACTACCGTCTTCTCTAGTTTCTATCTCTCAGTGTTCAATTGTGTATTCTGTTTGGCTGTTCATGGCTTGTAGCCATTCGAACTCATGCCTGTTCAGTTTGTTTTCCACCTCTGTCGATTCACCTTCTGCAGTTGCACTTGAAGTTCCCCGTTTGGCATCAGCATGAATGCTTGGGAAGTGGCCATGTATCCTCCTCCAAATAGCGCCAGCCTACTTTGTCAGTTCATTTCTTTAGTTTCATCATGGGTGAAGTCTCTCTTCCACCGTGGCAGTCAAATGGACCTCGAATCTTTACAAACGCGGCCTAATCCTTCATCGATTCCGCTTTCTCCATTGGGTGCAATCCCAGCCGTCCGATCTAGATTCCCCAGATCCAACGTTGTACGCATGTCCCACGCAGTTGACCTTCTCAACTGATAACGTGTGACCAACGGTGGTTTTATCTCACCTTCACCACCACGTGTCAATCGTTGAGTGGGATTGCTCCACTTTTTCCAAAACCATTTACCTTTTGATGGCACTCTGATCAATACCACCATTTTCCAGAGTGCGGGCCCTGCCTTTGTCCTTTTAGCACTTTTGCCTTTTCTCCCGCGGTTCTCCGGTTCACCATGCGTCCCAGTGCTTAAGGCTTCCCCCATTTTGGCCCTATTTGCCTAGTGACGTGTGATCAAAATCTACCTCTGTTTCCCAATCCGGGGCTCCCAGGGGCTAATTTTTCTTCCCGTGTAGTTTCCATGGGCCTCAATCAATGTGCTTTGACCGAGGTCCTCATCATTCCACGTTGGCTACCATTGCCACTGGTTCAAGGTGTTTTTGATCACTGTTTTGGATTTCCTTAGAGATTTGCTCCAACCTGATACATTCATGGTTCTTAACAGTCTTTTATGGAACCAATTCGGATCAGTTGGATATGTGGCAAAGATCACCGAGGATTATCCATTGTGCCATGGAGCTAGGCCTCAGATATATAGTGCTCAACGGGTGCAAAGAATTGGGGATGTTGGTCATAGTATTCCTTGGATTTATGCATTTGTGGAAAATAGGTAGGTGGATCACCAAGCATCTATCATTGAGATCAATGGTAGGCTTAGTGATAAAGTTATTTCTATTTTGAATGGTCCTGCATCTAATTATAATTATGTTAATACTGACCAAGTAGATAAGTGTGGCCTGAGAAAATAAGTGCATGCAGAGTCTTGGTTGGTGTAGCTTTCTACAGGTACAAAGAAGAGAGTTCATCACTGGGTAAGAGCTTGTGCATTTGAGTTGAATGGTATGACTACATTAGCGCATTTGAATGTAATTACATTGGGATTGTATAGTATGTTTTTCGGTATGGATTGGTTGTATCTTCACATGACGAAGGTAGATTGCTACCACAATTCTATTGAGTGTTTGGATGATAATGGATAGAAGAGAATATTGCATGGGAAGAAGAATCCTACATTAGTGAGGATGGTTACCGCTATGCAGGCTAAGTGCAGTTGCAGAAAAGGGTGTGCGATGTTTTCATTTCATATTTCTTCTGACAAGGGTAAGGATGTTGAGGATGTAGAAATATTCAAGAGGTACCCTGTATTGAAGAAGTTTTAGGACGTGTTTCCAGTGGATATTCCATAGTTTCCTCCACAAAGGGAAGTATACTTTTCTATTGAGTTGGTACGAGGGGCATCATAAGCATCAAAGGCACCTTATAGGATGAGAACTCCAGAGTTAGTAGAGTTGAAGTTTCAATTGAAGGAAATTCTTGATAAGGGATACATTAGGGCAAGTGTATCACCTTGGGGTGCACCAATATTTTTCATCAAGAAGAAGGATGGTACTCTTATATTTTTCATTGAATACGGGTAGTTGAACAATGTGACGATCAAGAACAAGTATCCATTGCCAAGGATTGACAACATGTTTGATCAGTTGAAGGGAGCATAAATGTTCTGAAAGAGAGATCTGGGATCATGATACCATCAACTATGCAACAAAGAAGAAGACAATTACAAGACTACATTCAGGACTAGGTATGGGCATTATGAGTTTTTTGTAGCTCAATTCAATTTTACTAATGCTCCAACTACGTTTATATGTTTGACGAATAGCATGTTGCGTCCTTATCTAGACAAGTTTTTTTATTGTATTCATTGATCTCATCTTGATATATTCTAATAATGAGGAAAAGTATGTTGAGAATTTAGCAACAATGTTCAAATTGCTAAGAGAGGATCAATTCTATGCTAAGGTTAGCAAGTGTAGTTTCTTTTAGACTAAAGTACACTACTTGGGACATAATGTTTCCAAGAATGGAATAGCAGTAGAACCAAAAACAATAAAGGCTATCATGGAGTGGGTAACTCCTAGAAATGTGGAAGAAGTCATATCATTCATGGGCTTAGTAGGTACTGCAAGAGCTTCATTAGGAACTTATCACTTATTGCATATCCTATTGCATCATTACATAGGAAAGGTAAGAAGTATGGGAAACAGAGGAGTGTGAAGCCAATTTTGAGTAGTTGAAGAAGTTGTTGACAAATGCTCCAGTGTTAAAGATTGTAGGTCCGGATAAAGAGTTGGTAGTATGTACATATGCTTACAAGAGAGGCTTCGCGGAGTCCATATGTAGGGAGGATAAGCTATATTATAGGATTCCAAGAAACTAAATGAGAGAGCAGAATATGAGACTCATGATCTTGAGTTGGCAACTATTATTCATGCCTTGAATATGTGGTTACATTATCTTCTTAGAAGGAGGTTTTTGTTGATGAGAAATCACAGTGGGTTGAGATATCTATTTGACCTACCAAATTTGAATGTCAGGTAAGCTAGATGGTTGGATACCCATAATGAGCTTCACTTTGAGATCAGGTACATTAAGGGAAAGTAAAATAGGGTTGTGAATGCTCTCATTAGGAAAGTTTAGTTGAACCATGCTGCAATAGTGAGCTCATATGGGATAGATTTACAGGATCAGGTATTACAGGGATGATAATAGGATGATAGGTGCAGAGAGCTTATGCTCAAATTACAATAGGGTACAAGTGATTAGGATGTGGATTATCATCTTACAACAGATCAGTTGGTGAGATTTAGGGATATGATCTATGTGTCTTCTGTCAGTGAACTCAAGAATCTTATATTGAGCGAGTTTCATATGAAACCATATTCAGGTCACCCAGGATAGAAGAAGACATTGATATCAGTGAAAAGGTTCTACTAATGGCCAAATATGAAGAAGGAAGTGGTAGAGTTTGTGGCAAGATGCTTGGACTTTCAGTAGGTTAAAGAAGAGTGTAAGCATCCAGGTGGGTTGCTTCAATCGATTCTAATTCCATAATGGAAATGGGAGGTCATTTCCATGGATTTCATTATAGTTCTTCTGTGGACAATGAAGAAACATGATTTTATCATGGGTTTGGTAGATAGAATGAGAAAGGTATCTCACTTCATTCCAGTGAAGACTACCTATTCAGCTAGTGAGGTAGCACAGATCTTCGTTAGGGGATTGTGAGATTACATAATGTTCTGAAGAAGATTGTATCGGACATGGATGCTAAGCTCACTTCCAAGTTTTGGAAGGAGTTGTTTATAGGATTAGGAAAAATTTGGCCTTCAACACAACTTATCATCCACAAATAGATGGAGAGATAGAGAGGGTCAACAAGATATTGAAGGAAATTTTGAGGATGTATGTCATGCTTCAATAGATTAGATGTGAGGAGTACCTTCCATTGGTTGAGTTTCTTTACAACAATGGGTATAATGAGTCACTGAGGATGAGTGTATTTGAGGCACTGTTTGGTGGAGTTGTAACACTCCCATCCACTGGAGTGATCCAGTGAATAGGGTACTTATTGTACTGGACATGTGAGTAGACATGGAATAGGAAATGTAGGTTATAAATAAGAACCTAAAAGCAACACGAGACAAGCATAAAAGTTATGGAGACCAGCAAATGTATTTTAAGGAGTTTCAGGATGATGAACATGCGTATTTTTGCATCAAGACCAATAAGAGCTCCTTGAAGATTGGATCATGTGCCAAGTTGGCACCATGGTATTGTGGGCCTTTTGACATCATTGAGAGGATTGCACTGGTGGCCTACAAACTTGCATTGCCTCCGACAACGAATGTCCATGTTGTTTCTCATGTTTCATTGCTTAAAATATATGTAAAGGATTTTGATTATGTTATTGATTACTTTTTGTTTTAGGTGGAGCAAGAAAGATAATTCCAGCCATAACCCCAATGCATATTGCAGTGTAAACATCTCATGCTCTGGAACAGAGCACTCGAGAAGGTTAAAGTGCAGTGGAAGAGCTTTGGGCCCGATGAAGCTACATAGGAGATGGTTTATCAGATGTGGGCTATGTATCCTTCATTGTAAGAGTATTGTTATTTTTACATATTTTTGTATGATTTTTATTGTAAATACCATAATGAGATAAGTTATAAATCTCCAATAAGCGGTATGGTTGTCATGTTGTTATATTTGTCATGATGGTTTTTCTTTGAGCCGGATGTTATTGTAAATAATACAACAAGATGGGTTATAAAGCTCCATAGGTAGTATGTTTTTTTCTCTTCAATAATTTTGGTGGGTCTAGGTGTGGTTTAACACTGAGGATGATGTTCCCCTAATGGGGATGGGTCTACAATAGTCCTAGGTTAAAATTTTATGTAATAAAAGTTAATAAAGGTTAAATAAGACCACGTGAAAAGGACACTTATTCCAAGTTGAATGTTGGGCTATATATCCTAGTGGGAATCACTTCTTGTGTTTTATGGCTAAGGGTAAATTGGGAAACGAAATGGTTTTTGTCTTTGGAAAGGAAAAAAGGTATTTCTGGTACATTTTTTATGAAAATAATGGGAATTAGGAGAAAAGGAAGGTGAAAGGTCATAGGTTGCATGTGAGGAGGAAAATGAAGGAAAATAATGGAAAATTGAAGAAATTAGGGGCCTTATCAATAAAAATACCTCAAAGCATAAGTTGGTAGTGCTTTGTCATTTTTTTCCATTTTAGTGGTAGAATTGTCTCAGAGAGGAGAATGCACCAAGAGGAGAAAGAAAGTAAGCATGCAAGGAAAGGAAAGGAAAGGAAAATCAAGGAAAGAAAAGGAAGGCAAGGATCACGTAGCTTCAACAAGAGTACTTGTAGGTAACAAGTTACATGTGTGATTTCCTAGTTGGTTTTGAAATGCATGGTATGTTCATGTTGGTGTTTGGTTCTTTTGTTGCTGTTAGAATTGGTTTCTCCAATTTTGATAGTGGATTTTAGCCTAGCCTTGCAATTTATGAATAGCCATGATGTGATGGGATTATTATCAGTTTGAGCTTTGGTTTCCAGATGGTTTTGGAATCTGGGGTGAGGTTGTCTCGAGAAAATTCCCAAAGGCCTAGGAATCCCTTTACCGATAATGGAGGGATACACGGTAAAGCTTGAGGGTGGAGACATGAAAATTCCTCAAGGATACTAAAGAAATTCATAGGCATCCATGCTTGGTTCGATTTTGTGATCCTGACACTAGCATAGGTGTGATCATAGTATGGAGAGGGTGGAGGTGGTTTATCCTCTGGATTCCATTGGTTGTATTTGGATTAGTTTATCCCATGAGATCCCACATTCATGCTTGGAATATGGTACGGCAGTGATAGGCTAAAAGAAAGATATGGTTCAGCCAATCTATGGTTAGGTGGAATGTGGAAGTCCTGAACCCGGTTGGTAATTTTGTATGGTTAATAAAAGATAAGTTTTGTCTTGCTTTTGGTAACGAAATATATTGGTTATTATGTGGATTTAATGGTTGTTCTCTTATGGTTATTTATCTTCTTATATGTTGGTTATAAGTATGGTTTTATGACAGATCTGAGTCATCATTCTATTCATGCTTTTACTTGTAGCTGAATAAATAATGAATGCAAGGCCTAATTGACATTATGACAATGAATGTGAGAAGGTAGATACCCTTCTTGTTAAACCTTAGATAATTTTTCAGTCCCTTTTTCTCAGAATTGCATTCACGACCTGTAGGTGACATATCTATCAAGTGTTTGAAAGAATGTTAATCCCAGTTGGGGATGGTTAGGTCATGTACTAGTTCCAAATTTTGGTCTACAAGCATTTTCTTCATGGCTTTCATGAGTTTTGGAAGTTTCATAGCTTTCTAGGTAGAGGCTAAGCCCCAACCTTGGAAGGTAGCCTTAAGTATTGCAGTTGTTGGCATAACACTGGCAAAAAAGGGCCACAGTCACACTGATGTGGGCCTATGGGAATGACTGGGTACCCATAGTCGCATGGGGGCCTTGGCAAGGGAGCGATTAGGGCTCTAGGTCAGGGAAAAGGTGAGTTGTCTCAGGGGTTGGACACTTGGAGAGGTTGGTTTACTCCTGGAAGTCCCGCGGCACCTGAGGGAAGTCAGTAAGGTCTTGTTGTGTCCAATCCATTTCCTTAAGGTCATATACAAGGTTGAGTCATATCATAGTAACCCATAATCTCATGTTCACGCCAAGTAAGCTAGTGAAAGTGGGTAGATGTGAGAGGAGGTGACGTTACAAGATAACCTCCCTTGAACTTCACTGAGCTATGTTTGATCATTTTTATATTTGGTTATCTGATATTGTATGCTCTTAGGAAGTAGAAGATGAAGATGACTATAAAAATGGTGGATTACAATTCACGTGATTCTCCCTATAAATCAGACGAACAACATGGTGATGAGTACTCCCCTGACATAGAAGATACATTGAGAAGTTCAAAAGCAAAAATAAGAAGTTGTGAGGTGGATAGTGACAGGATCATTTAGTCACAGGAAAGACTTGCAAGGAAATAGGAAAAATATCATAATTTAATGCATTCATCCTTCACAGTCTATCATATTTGCATAGACAAGGACCGCTTAGGATAAGTCATGGATAAGAGAAAAGGTCCAATGGGGAATATGGCAGCAGCTCTCAATCAGGATACACATTTAACAAGGATTACACAGTCAAAGATGGTAGGTTCCTTGATACTCATAACAGGTGGGGCAATAACGATGGGCTCTATTCTAGTTTAGTTCAGAGATACATCATCGTCATCACTGTCACCATCCTTATAGGAGGAGTGAGAAGTAATAGATTTCAGAGAGATATTATGATGATAAGGCTATGGAATTCTATAAGTTCAAGCTGGGGTCTATGCTAGATGAAGAGTGTACACGTAGGTTTTTGGAGTTATTGAGGTATGTACCATATCTTAAGGATGAGAAAATGAAAGTTCAAAGATTTTTTAGTGAATTTCCATTAGCATTTTAGGATTAGATTGAGTATGATGAGCCTCAAACATTGGCGGAATACATTGGGAAGTTGAAACATTGTTATGAGAAGTCTAAGAATAAGTAGTAGCCTAAGAAGGGTTGGAAAGGTATTGATAAGGGGAAAGTGGGATAGGAAGTGAGAATGACTTCAGGATGCAGGTAATAAGGAGAATGCAACATCGTACAAGAAATTCAATGCAGTTAATAGAGGACATGGATTTCAATCTAAGGAGTAGAATAAGGGTGACGGTAGGAAGCCTTTGCAGTGTTGGACTTGTGGCAAGGATCATCACAAGAGATAATGTCCACAACATTAGGCTGGTAGACATCAAATTTCCAATGCTCAAGAGACACATACAGGGGGATTTTGTACAAATTATCCCTCACATTTATGTAGCATTCAATAATAGGAAGGATGATTAGCACACATCTATTATCGAGATGGAATAAGTGCATGTTGTGTCTTCGTTGGTTCAGTTGGCTACAAGTACTAAGAAAAGATTTCATCATTGAGTATGATCTTATGCATTTGAGATAAATTATATGTCTACATCAACATATCTAAATGTTCTTCTGTTGGGATCATACAATATGTTGTTGTGTACGGATTGGTTGTACATTTATAGGACTAAATTAGATTTCTATGATAAGGATTTTGAGTGCCTAGATGATGACGAAGGGAAGAGAATATTGTAGGGTAAGAAGAAGACTACATCAGTGGGAATGTTTACAACTATGCTTGCAAAGTGTAACACCCTCCTCCCACATCTACGCAAGCAACTGGATAGTTAGGGTAAACATGCGATGAGAGGCCACTATGATATGATTTGACCTCCTAAGTCATATTAAGAAAGTGGAACTGACGGAAACACACCTACAGACATCCAACATCATCAACCACCAAGACAGACTATCCATGGGTCCCATTATTCTTTTAGGTCTCTTGGTCCATAGTCGCTCTCATGCTATGGGCAAGGGAGAGACCAAAAACATAAAGTCACTCTCACAAGCCTACCTACCATCAACTATGGGCCAAAATTGTCGGTGTTGTGCCAACGAACCTGGGTTTTAAGCCATTTTTTCAAGCTCAGAGCATAGGACATTGCCTAGAACTGATCCCTCTCTTCAAATTAGTGAAGTAACATGGAAATGAAAGTATTAAAGAAAATACTTGTTCAAGGCCTTGACATGATCCCGAGTAGCCATGACAAGCATTTCATCAAGCATATCATTGACATGTAACCTATAGGTGTAAAATACATAACTAAGTGTAGGGATCTTGTACTTAGCTAAGATTCGCTATGAAGCATTGTATCCTTATCACATTAGCTTTCATTTCATCCCTTAGGTCATAGATACACTAATCATTCAATAACAAGTACGAACATGATGAGAGCCACTCATGGCTATTGTCATAAACATGAACATAACCAACATAATAGGGAAAAGATATCAATGAAATCGCAACTATATATACCACATATATTCTATCATAATAATCATAGGAATATTAGGAGAAACAACCTTTCATTAATGCTGCAAAATCCAAACCAGGGATGGGACTTCCATGTTCCACCCGACTGTAGAATGGATGAGCCAAATCTCTCTTCAACCATTCACCACCATGCCATATTCCAAGCATGAATGTGGGATCTCATAGAACAGATCAATCAAAAATCATTCAAGGCTTCCAGATGCCACCCACCTCAACCCATAAAACAATGATTCCACCTCACGATCGGACATCACAAAACTAACATTAGATCTATGTCTATCCCAACCTTCCAGGGCTCTAGAGTGTTTGTTTTAGCCCATTTCCCAGGACTAGTAACTCAACCCACAACTTTTACTGGGTTCCAAAGCATTTGTCCAACCAAGTCTATGGGACTAGTAACTCAACCCACAAATTTTACTAGGCCCCAGAGTGTTTGTCCAACCAAGGCTATGGGACTAGTAACTCAACCCACCAAGGGCTCTAGAGCATTTGTCCAACCGAGGCTATGGGACCAGTAAATCAACCTAAGTTGTTACAGGGCTCTAGAGCTTTTTTCCAACTAAGGGTACGAGATTGGAAACACAACCCAAGCCATTACAGGGCTCCAGAGCATTTGTCCAACCAAGGCTATAGGATCTAATAACTCAACCCAAGCTAAGGAAACATGAGAATCAATGAGAAAACAAAGAAAACAAACCCACAACACCATGACTATCCAAAAAATGGCAAGGCTATGAAAATCCATTGTCAATCCAAGAAATCATCCATGCTAGTGATATATCATGACTAAGAAACCACATGCATGTGCCATGCATGCCAAAATTAGTGAAGAAATCATACATGCAACTCAGTACTTGTAAGAAAATATGATGTAGTTGCTGATCCTGATGCCCTCTTGTGCTTTCCTACTCTTTCTTTACCTTCTTGCTCCAAAAATCCAAGTATGCCACACCCTCCAAGAGTGCTCCAAGGAAACTCTAAGTCCCCAAGAGTATGAGAGAGAGAGAATAATTAAAGAGCTCCAAAACTAAACTGAACAAGTCTTGCCCACTGATCCTTTGAAGCTTGTTTATTAATGAGGCCTCTATATTTATTATTTTCCATTATTTTCCTTCATTTTCCTCCTCACATGAAACCTATGACCTTTCAACTTCTTTTTCTCCTAATTTCAATTATTTTATTAAATAAAATGCTAATTAATTCCTTTTGACTTTGCTAATTTCCTTAGCCATAATAAATCGAATAAACACCCACTAAGATATTTCCCCCACCATTCAGCTTGGAATACGTGTCCCATTGTCCATGGTATCTATATATTTATACATGGAATTTTCACTAGGGTTGTTATAGAACCCTCCCCCTTGGGGGAACACCATCCTTGGTGTTCAATGGCACCTATACCAACAAGACTATTGTGAAAAAAACATACTTCCCATGGAGCTTTATGACACAACTCGTTGCAGTATTTAGAATGAAAGACCTGCTCGAAAGAAAAACATCATGAAAACATACCACATAGTGGAGCTTTATAACACAACTTATTATGATATTTACAATGGCCACATATACACACACATTTTCTCAATCAACAAATAACCATATTGTTTATGGAGATTTATGACACAACTCGTTGCAGTATTTACAATGACCACTGCTAAAACATGACTATCATATTGTTTACTAGAGCTTTATAACATAGCTCATTACGGTATTTACAACAACCACATATACACATACACATTTGCTTCAACCAGGAAATAACCATACTATTTATGGAGCTATATAACCTAGCTCGATAAAGTATTTACAATAATATAAAAATATATACATTTTCTCAACTAGCAAATAAAAGGATACGAGGCCCGTATCAATCAACAGGGGAATCCAGAGGCTCACGCCTCCACCCTAAAAGTAATTCCAAGATTCACCTCCTTCCCAGGAAGTCCAGAATCCACTGCAAGTCAAATCTACATCCAATGCCCAACGCTATAATACTACGCCAATTTTCCTCTTTGTAAACATTTACCAATTCATTTTTCTAGGGCACACTCTCAATGCGCATTTGGTTCTATCTATAAATTCTCATGACCAAAACAAATCCATACATGTTCCTCCCTTCTCTACTGCACATTCCCTCGAAAAATCTAGTCAACCCTTTCGTGCAATCACTCACCTTCCAAGTTCAATTGGCACCCCCTTCCCAAGCAATCCATCCCTTTGAAAGGATTCCTCACATTAGAAGATACAAAATCCAAGGGAATTTCCTGCCACAAAACCATCATACTGGTCACAGCATGTTCATGGAAATCAATGGACACTACTGGGCACCAATGTCCCACAATGGCCCTGCTCCTGAAGGTTTTACCAACATACTTCTTCCCGTTTTCAATTTCTTTGCTGCTGCTGCTAATTATTGTAGTTGATTTCAGCCACTCAACCAAGCATGTTCATGCATTCCTATTCCAAGCACATAATTTCCATTAGATTCAAAACAAATTGAAATAACCTCAAATCATACCTCAGTGGTGGCCCGTCAATGAGATACATTTGCAATTTTATTCACATCCCATCACAACAAGTCAAACTAGCATATTTGACCAAATCATCATGTATGAACATATTACATCAGGTTAACTCAAAACATAACCATCATAGATAACAATCATAAATCACATGTAACCATCATAAACCAGAATCATAGATGACATGTAATAACATATACCAAAATCATAAATCACATGCATAATAAAACTGAAATGAGATAGCGATCTTTTAATCAATCCTTAGCTTTTGCCTTTGTCCTTATTCCATATGCACTCTAGATTAGTTGCCAAACCTGACAACACCCAATGCCTTCTCCACAACCATGTGCACATACCCATAGTGTACAACACATACAAACAACCATGCACGCCATACAAAACCATGTGATACATGCACCTACACCTGATATACAACAGATAAAACTATACCTAGTGTATAACACAATATCATACATACTACTACCTCTAGTATAGAACATGACACAACACGTATATGTACATAATGTACATCACAAGACATGCATCTGCACACAATGTGTGATAGCACAAATACATACACATACACTTGATATACAACACAATTCATACATCTATACCCAATGTACAATGTCACACAATACATGTACTTACACCTAGCATACAACATAACAAAATACATGTATTAAAAAAAGTAAAGAACATGGAATGCACATGTCACGGTACCATGACTAAACAATGCACATACATAGTATCGCATGGTTGCAATGTCTCATGTATGACATGCACGTAATACCACACGTATGCTAGTACCATATGTACACCATGTACATAGTACCACCTATACAAAGCACAACCTACACCATGTGTGCATAGAATCACATGTACATGGCACCATCTACACAATGTATACACAACTCCACATGTACATTGTGCCACCTGTACAATGTGTACACAATACCACATGTACACATTACCACATGCACACATATACACAACACTACATGCACACAATGCCACATGCATGACATGCATACAACACTACCTACACACAGTGCCACTTGTACAACATGTCCACAACACTACATGCACACAATACCACTAGTACAATCATGCACACCACACCATATGTACAAAACACCACATGTACAATAGGTACACAACACCATATGTACATAGCATTGCATATCCAACATGTACATAGTATCGTCTATACACAACAGTACATATCCAACATGCACAAAGCACCATATGCACACAACAATGCATATCCATCATGCACACAATATAATATGTACACAACACCGTATATCCAACATGTACATAGCACCATCTATACCCAACATTGAATGTGAAACATTCATACAAAACTATTTGTACTACACCATGTACATAAAATTACATAATCAACATGTATACACACTAAAATACACCACACCGCATGCACACAATATCATAGGTGCAACAAGTACAACATGTACGACATATTCACAACAGTCTTACCACACATACAAAACCACACTGATTCTTTACCAAGAAACCTTTCTTCCAGTGTCTTATCCATGCTTTTCCCAACATGCCACAAGCCATACTGATTTCACTTTGTTGAAGTATCCCTTAGTATAACCTGTCCATAACATAATCATCGACATAATACAAGCATACAATATAAATTCATCTTCATATGATACTGACCTCATATGTTTGTCATGACTACTCTTCCCACTTGATTCCTCCTAGACCATGAACCTCTTCATGTCATTTTCCTGTGTAAGCAATCACTCCTCCAGAAGAATGATTCCTGGTGACCCTGTCAGACAGTGACATAGATACATCTACACATACATACATCATAAAATAATAATGATCTCACCAATCAACATCATACATACATACCTATGTACATATAAAAATTAGCATAAAATAATCATGATTCATGATCACCCTATCAAACATGTCATACATACATGGCTACATGTATACATAAATAAACATCAACATAATCATGATCACAACAAAATTTCAATATCTTATAAGGTCAAGGTTAAGAGAACTTCCCTTATTCATGCAACACATTTGCAAGATTAAGAACAAGAGTTGTTACCGGGAATAGTTTCCATTCGGATGCTGCTATTCCCACTAAGATGGGTGGCTATCTTAGAAACAAACAAGTAAAGTCTATTATTGTTTTCTTTTATGGAACTAAACAAGGGGAGAACCAAGAAGACCAACCTGAGTCTTGCGCTTGATTTCCTCTCCTTCTTGATATAGCTTCACTGCTTCTTCTTCGTTTTCCTAGCTTCAAAGAGAACCTGTGGAATCACAATAAGATACTACTATCGAAGAAACAAAGATCTATATCTATAAATAACACAGGATCAGATGTATGTTAACCATATAAATGCTTATATAAACAAGTACACAAGAATATGGAAGAAAACAAGAATAGCTTTATTAAGATGAAAGTAGCAAGAGGATTACAACCATATGTTCTGACCCAGCATCATCCTCCAGCTAGAAAGCCCTTCTTCACCTCAAGTAAAGCTTAGATCACCCAACACTATGAATGTACACCAGAAAACCAACAGCACTTCTCTATAAGATACAAAATTCCAGCCTCTGGATCTCTGTGATGGGGGATCCATATATAGATGATTATAGGGAGGTGAGTCGTCATCTTCTGGGATCTTGATTAGTGTCCTCTCTCTGATAGTTCCTGCTTCCACTTGGACAATGATGATCTCTTACTCATCCCTGGTCGAAAATAGAGAGGCAAGTGTCAGAGGGGAAGCTTCTGGAAGATTCCATGATCTTCCACCTCGCATTTTGTCCCTGCCATTTGTCCATTCCCGACCATCGCACCCTATAGAGTAGAAATTCATATGCATCGCACCTTGTACACTGGGAAGGTGATATGCATCGTACCCTCTACACTGGGCTTTCAGTATGGTGTCCAGTTTTGACCATTTATGAGCAGTTTTCAGTGGAGAACTTCTGGGAGATGATGTAATCAGTTGACCTTGTTCCTTAGGCAGTGAAGCAACACTTTTAGGGACTTAGGAGCCCTCAGTTTATGGACATTTATGATTGGGGTTGAAGTGCCCAAAAATGTCTATAACAGTTGCCCCCTAAAGCATGAGGTCGTTAATCTTTCTGATGCCGGGTGAAATGCTTTACCATGAGGATCCGAAGTTTTTTCGAGCTGGGAGGCGACCTGTAATAAGATACAATACAATACATTATCTTGAAAACATTTTTTCATGATCTAGCTGAGGCGGGCATTCCCATGCTTAGCTTTATAAATTCATTTTCGTGTACACAGGACAGACAATCGTCTGTGTGGCAAACTGATGATTCGGACTCATCATCCTTTGATTTGGATGATCATCTGTTTGGTAATGATGTACATTTGATTTCTTTATATTCTTGAATATATCGCAGCCCGGATGGATGAAACTAGATCCGGGGTCTTCAAAACTCATTCAATCTTCACTCGGAGTACACGTCGATCCATGTGAAAAATGTTCTAGAGTCGAACATGGAAAGACATTGCCTGATTACCAGCCAATGATGTAAGCTATTAACAGGCGTGAGAGGAATCACCAATAATGACAATGACCCTCAAGGTACTACAATACAATTCGTGTGGTGTGAAAAGGGACTTGGTGTTGAACACCATGCAAAATCTCTCGGTCGAAGGCCATTAATGTAAACCTGTCGCCGAAAGAGAGAAACTTGCCATTGATTCATGCAAGCTTCAGAGTACTGAAAGGGTTGTTCCTAAGTCAACTTCTTGATAATGAGCTGATGTCGACAAGAAGTGACCTGTTGAGGAGGGCCTTAATGAATCCCACACCAATGACACGGAACGAAGCAAAAGATTTTGGAGGTGAAAACAATCTGATGATACAGGGTTCAGGGTGGCAGTCATGAAGGAATGGAGCATGAATGTATTGCAGTGGGTGAGACATAGGTGATTTGTCTAAATGACTTCTCTTGAACATATTGGTGACACTGACGATGGATTAGTAGTGTTAACCCCAAATATGGATGGTTTGATGGACCAATGGTGATGACCAGTGAATGGAACAACCCAACCCGGCTTGGATGTGGAAGGAAAGTGTCATGTTCAAGAGCGACTTGCTACCAATAAAGGTTTTTCAAGTTTTCTTCCCAATTTTCCCTAGTCATTGCTAACCAGTACCTCTTTATTTTTTTCAAGCTTGAGGAGGATAACATATGCTTTTTCTATAATCCGCCCTTCAGGCGAACCGTTCGCTATATTTTAGCCGAGCCCTAATGACAGTGAAAACCTCGTTCTCGTCCATTGGATGAGTTTGTCACTATTAGGTTTTAACGAGTTTTAACGACAAAGATAACTTGGTCCTTTTCAATTTTAGAGAGTCTGAAAGGGATGGAAAGGAGACTCCAAAGATTATTTTTCGTCATGCAATCCCTTAAGTCCGAAAAAGTGTAAAATAATACAAAAGGGATGAATTTTCGATAGTTTTAACGAGCCAAACAAGACAAGCGCTCGATATTTTGTGTAATAATTCCTCAGGTCCAAAAAGATTAAAATCTAGAGGAGGGATAGCACTTCCCATGACTTTAACGAGCCAAAGAGGCCAATCGCTCGGCAATCTTTTCATATTTTACGAGTCAGTTGAAAAGAGCTTAAAGGAGACTCATTTTCAAGGAACAAGTGATGATTTCGGGTAGCAGCTAATTCTAGGTAAGGTTTGGAATTTTCTAATCACGACAGTGTCACAAGGATGGCTAATAGAATCACTCTTCGTAGATGTTCCTTGAAGGGGTAAACAATCATATGGGGGTGAATGATCAGCTAAAATAGAGTGGAGGTGATGATGAGAACACGACCAAGGCTTAAAAGATGGTGATAAGGCATTCACAATGGTTATTTACCGGTTCAGTTTTTAATGAGCTTAAACTCTGGGGGAAACATTTGCTCATGCCTTATGTTTAATTTTTAACGAGCTTGAACTATGTGCTAAAACTACTCGTGATAATGGTCATTGAGTCCTTAATTCACTATTAGCATTTTTTTTTTCAAATATTGTACTACCTATTCATTTTCTTCATCAAACTGATTAGAAATGAAAAAGTATGCTTGATAAATGAGTTAAGAACACTAATATTTTACTCAAATTACGTGCATGGTAAATTAAAAGTGAATTTTACCTCTCATTTTATCATTTCATTTGAACTTGGTTTGTTGGAGCTCTGGAGGTGTTTTCCCCCCCAATTTTCATCAGTTGATTCTGAGAGATTCTGTGGATGATTCTTGACGCCGCTTGGACTAGATAGGAGCTAAACTTGTGCTCCTCAATTACATTCTTTTCTTTTTGAATTATGAGCCTGTTTCCTTGCTCTGCTAAGCCTCTGGGGTTTGAACAACTCGTCTTGGCACCATGGCACCCTTCCTTAATCAAAAGGTGCGATGCATACTGGTCTTATCACTGACTAGTCAGTATGCATCGCTCCCAGTACACTTACTGGGGTGCGATGGGTATAAGGAGGAAACTTTTTGCACAGTTTTCTCATAGATTTTTGCCTATTTTTTACCAAATGAAGATCCTAACTCTTCCCTTGTTTGTTTTTCAGAGATTCATCGGAGCAAAATGGTTGTTACATGGCAAGAATGTGAGCATGAAGAAGAGGACATTGTTGCTTTACATGATCTGGGCACAGTAGCTACATTGCGGAACTCTGGCTTGTTGAAGTTTTTCCGTATCTCTAGCATGAGACAATAAATCAGCTTGTTGCAATATTTCCTCGATGCCTAGGATCCTATCAACCAGGTGTTCCAGATTAGGGGCAAATCGATCCCCTTGACTGTCGTGGACATCTATTTTCTGACCGGTTTATTGAGGCATGGTGCCCCTCTCTCATTATCAAGCTCCGCCCGTGGCGGTGAGTACGTGAGGGAGTATATTCGTCAGCACTGCAGAGAGGGATCTTAGCCAAGTATGGACGACAAGATCAATATCCAAGATGTCACTAACTGGCCCTTGCGGACCATTCTGTTCACTTTTGCTAGACTAGCTGGTAGTTCTACTCTTCACATAGCTAACAGGTCTTACATGCAGTATGCTTTGGAATGCCTTGAACCGAAGGTGTTCAACTGGTGTGATGCAGTACTCTCTGTGATGAAAGAACAATTGACCAAGGTGAAAAGTGGAAGATCCAAGAACTTCGGATATGGTTCTATTTTGACTGCTTTCGCTTTGGAGAGAATCCCACTGATGCAGCCACAATACATCTCACTTGGACTACCTCCACCGACTGAACCACGGATGCAGAGATGGGTTGACCTCATGACTCGGTATGCTAGCCAGCCTCAGATTTCCTTTTCTGATACTTTCTTCGAGTGGTTCGATCATCAGGAGATGGTTTATGCCAAGTTTCCATATGCTAGCATGTATTTCCGAGGTGATCCAGATTTGGTGCTACTGACCGGCGAGTAGTGGGGTGCTATGGGTAAATATTCTAACCATATCTCTGTTCATTGTTATTTATTATTTTCTTATGCTTTTTTTGATCAAGACTAATCAAAACTCATGTGCTCATGCAAATATTGGACCAGTTCAACCGGCATTACGCCGCAGAGACCCAGCGGCCGCTCCAGCAGGAGAGGCTGTGGGGAGGGCCATCCTTCGCGACCTTGACGTGATCGAGACTCTTTCAGCACTACAGGACTAGATCAAGGGTCTTACCCTTGGTATCCTAGATGTGAGGACCGACAAGCTGCCTCTGTAGTTGCAGCGACATACTACTGGAGTGCCGAGTCGATGGACTAGGCTTTTACGCATGATTTCACAAGCAGTGACTTGCTATCACCAGCATCATTAGACCAGGGGGCCACCTAGCATTTTGAGTTTTGGGTCATTTGACCAATTTTTTCTTGGTTACAGAACATTATGTATAAACTATAGATAGTTATGCATGTATTTTTTATTTTTGGAGCTTTATTTTGGTTAAGTTACATGATCTTGCTGCATATATTGATGTGATGCTTCTTTTTATAAATGTCGTAAATGTCTATCTAACACATAATTTGCCAATGAGTCTATCAAAGTGTTTAGACTTCTGGAAATATGTTGATATTGAATGAAATCGAACTGTCTTTCCAAAATTATGACTCTTAGGAACATGCGATAAATAGCTGGATTCTGTACGGAATAGATGTCGGTGAGCTGTAGAATGACGAGTTGTGAGTCTAGCCTGACGACAAGTCGGCATATGCCATTTGTGATGGCATAAGAGAGGAGTTCTATCAATGCACTGTATTCAGCGATATTTTTCGTCGAACGACAAATACATACCCCTCTGAAACTTACTAACTCGCCGCTGGGATTGAAAATGGCCCATGCTGTAGAAGATAGGTTCCGCGAACTACGACTTGCTCCGTCGGCATATCCAATGAATGATTCCAATAAGTTTGACATCTGCAACGAATGCAAAAAGTGGATTACCTAACCAAAATAAATTCTCTTGGCGAAAACAAAAATGTAACAAAAGCATGAGGATTACTACGCGGAATTAAGCAAAGTAACGCTTGAGGTACAACTCGTTGTGAGGCTGCGCCAGTGGAATCCCATCATAGTCCATTAACTCGTAAGCTCCTTTTGCTAATACGCGTTTAACAATATAAGGACCCATCCATAATGATTTGAATTTCCCTGCTCCCAACTTGTCAGATTCCTGGTCGTAAAGTAAGACCAGGTCACCTTCTGAGAAGACGTGAGGTTTAACATTTTGTCGAACTATGCTTTGACTCATTTCTTATGAGCTTCGTTAGCCAAAGCTTCATCACGATGGGCTTCATCCAATTGGATTAGTTCCAAGAAATGAGCCTCTTCTTCTGAGGTTCCGGGGAGAAGGTCGACTGCGAGTTTGAGGGACGAGATTTCACATTGAACAGGTAAGATTGCATCCAGACTGTACACAAGTTGAAAAGGTGTAAACCCGATCGCATTTCTTACCGATGTCTGGTATACCCACAAGGCTAAGTACAAGATCAGGTGCCAACCTCATTTAAGGACTCTGATCATCCTTTGCAGTATGCGCTTTAGGACCTTGTTGATTGCCTCAACCTATCCATTAGCTTGCGGATAATACAGAGTAGAGCTGTTGTGGGACAGTCCTAATTGGGTAGCCAACTCAACCATCATGTGATTGTGAAAATGTGATCCATGATCTGTGACTATGGCCTGTGGAACACCGAATCTAGAGACTATGTGATTAAAAAAGAAAAGGGCAGCCATTTCGTCGCTGTTGTTTAATGTAGGCATCACCTCAGCCCATTTGGCAAAATAGTCTACCGTGAATATGATATACCCATGCCCCCCGGCCGAGGTGGGGTTACATGTCATGAAATCTATGCCCCATTTGGTGAATGGCCCAACAGCAACTACTGGTTGCAGTGGTGTGGGTGGTCTGCTGGTTTTGCTATCGAAAATTTGGCAAGCATGGAACTTCTAATTGTGGTTATGCAATCTTTGAACATTGTTGGCCAGAAGTATCCTGCTCGCAAAAATTTTTGCGCCTTAGCATAACCAGATTGATGCCCCCCACATTCGCCTGAATGATAATCATTCAAGAATTTTTCGGCCTCCTCATGGGTGAGGCACCTCCGCAGAACTGTATCGATACCACGACGGTAAAGGGTATCACCGACGATCACGTAGTCTTTCACTTGGTATCGAATACATCGTTGTTCGGAGCGTGAGGTATTAGACCTATACGTTTGTGTTTGGAGATAGATGATTATATCTCCATACCACAGATCACTTGAAGATATCAAAAACAAATTTTCATCCACGATTGCTTCTTCGGATGTTTCATTGTTGGACGACGATGGGAGATCACATAGTAACTCTACGAATACCAGGGCTTTCTTTGATTTGGATTTTTTTAATTCCAGATCAAACTCTTGCAGAATCGCTATCCATTTTGAATATTTGCCCCCCAGCAATTTTCGCGACAATATATAAGTCATGGGGTTCCAATCTGATAAAATGGTAGTTTTTCTGAAGAGGACGTAGTGTCGAAACCTCTGTATTGCTTGAACAGCGGCTAGGACGAGCTTTTCAGCGTAGGAGTATTTCATTTCTGTATCATTTAAGTTTCAACTTAAATAATATATAGGATGTTCAATTCCATCATCCTCTTGAACTAAAACCATTGCTATGGTTGTATCTACTGCAGCCAGATATAGGTTAAAGCCTATTTGATAATCAGGAGCATACATTAATGACATTTGTATTAGAGATTGCTTTAAAGCATCAAAGGATACTTGCACGACCTGATCCCAAATGAAGGGTACTTCTTTTTTCAATAAACGAGTATAACCTTTAGCTAGTTTGGCGTAATTTGGAAAGAACCTCCTAAGGAAGTTTGATTTCCCTTGGAGTTTCTGAATCTGAAGAAAGTTTGAAGGTAGAGGCAAGTCGATGATTTCCTGAACCTTGCATGGGTCAAGACAAATCCCATCCTTTGAGACCACGAAGCCAAGTAAATGACCAGAACTGACACAAAACACGCATTTTTGTGGATTGAGTCGTATCTTGTAGTGTCGACAATGTAGAAATATCGCTCTCAAATGCCACAGATGATCGGTCCACTTTCGCGAATGAGCTGGAAGATCGTCGAGATATGGTTGAACGATGTTCTTGATGTCATGGAAAGCATAGTTCATTGCTCTCTGAAAATTTTCCCATACGTTCTTCAAACCAAAGGGTAGCTTGCGATATGCAAATGTGCCCCATGGAAAAATGAATGTAGTCTTTGACTGGTCCTATGGGTGGATATTTATTTGATTATACCTGGAAAATCCATCCATAAATGAAAATATTTTGCATCCGGTGCATTCATCAATTATCTTGTCAATAAAGGGTGTAGTGTAGTTGTCTTTTGGACAAGATTGATTTACATCCCTGTAATCGACGCACACTCTAATCATTCCTTGTTTCTTCATCACAGGAACAATATTCGATACCCAATCGGTTAGAGGAATGGGTAAATAAAACCAGCATGGAGGATTTTTTCAACTTCTGCCTTGATGGCAATGGCTTTCTTGGGGTGCACCTAAACAGTCGTTGTCATACCGTTTTCACATTTGGATACATCTTAATTTCATCTTCAACTATGCTCGAGTCAATACCTGGCATTTCATCATATGACCAAGCAAAGACATCTCTAAACTCGCGAAAGAGAGCGCCATATATTTCCAGTTCTGAAGAAGAACAAGATTTGTCAACATGAATATTCTCTACAACATTTGTTTTGGTCGAGATATTTATTGCAGTAGTCTCTTCGATATTGGATAGGTTTCTCTCGGAATCCACCGTATTTACGATATTTGTCAGAAAGTCAAATACTGAAGGATGGTGTTGGTCTCTCGAATTATCTTCTTTCCAGTTCAGAAGATGGGAACGATGGTGGTAATCTTCCCATGGTGCCCCATCAATCATCATCGACTGAATGATTCCTTCGTCTGTAGAGTGTACTTGCGACCAAGGATCTGAAGGGGTACCATATTCCTTAGACCTATCTATCCAAATGCTTGATGAGCGTTGATACGGGTTTGCCTCCCATGCTAAAAAAATTGATTGCTATAATATTTCTAGTGGGGTTAGAGGAAATACCTGTAGATGATCCATTTTAACATCGTTTTCTGACATCTTTTGAATGGAAGATATCATATTGTAGGCTCCTACGTTAGCCACTTCCACCAAATTGGTTGGAGGCGGTAGGGTAAAAGTTCCCATTAATGTCGGGTATTTTAGTAGGCCTACTCCAATATTGTGAAGCGTGCTAGGGCTTCCATGGATCATCGGAATGCTTCCTGTAACTTGCGAACTGTTGGGGAGAAACGTTTGTTGGTCGATGATTGTAATTCCTCCTTGGGAAGGAAATGCAATTTTCCTAAAGTAGGTCGAAAATACGACTGCCATGGCATATATCCAGGGTCTTCCCAATAGGATGTTGTAATCGAGGTTTCTGTCGATGACTTCAACATTGATTTCTATTGTTTTACCCCCAGTTTGACTTGCAAGTTACTTAATATCCCATACGGGGTGTATGTTCGTCCATCAAATTCTTTCAATGTCATTGACGATCGCGACAAGGATGGAGACCGCAGAGTTTTCTAGCAACTCATCGACATAATACATGTGGATGCCCCCTCATCAATAATTGTTCTATGAACAGTTTTGTTGAGGGATTTCACTTGAATGAGGAAAGCTAGTTGAGCTGGTAACTGAGGGTTGTATCCTTTGTGATTAAAAGTTACAAGATTGGAATCTGTTTGGTCAATCCCACCTATTGCTGATTATTAAGCCTGCTTTTGGGAGGGTCAATTTTGTAGTACCTCAAGAGTCGACATCGTGGAGGGTGATTGGGCTAAATCCTCCACTATATTATAGTGTTGTGTTGCTCTGGCACAAGGATTAAACGTCCATTTGTGTACTACTCCCTTTGGCGGTTTTATTGTTAATTCAGGAATGATAGGTGGCACAACTTCGGTCGAAGTTGTTGTTGAACTACTAGGTTGATCATTGTCCTTGTTGTTCAGCATCTGTGGATTCCCGTAATCTTTACTCCTTGTTGATATTAGAGCGTCATTCAGTTGCTTTGAAACTGAAAACATTAGCACTTGGGACAGGGAAGCATTTTCGCTAGCAACCAGGTTTGTTCCTGGGTTTGGAAACGAATCAGTCAATACAACCGAGGTTTTTGAACTTTTGAAGGATTTTCTAATTTCATCTTTATATGGACACTCACTGGTCCAGTGATCCTTGTCACATATATGACATGGAGTTTTCGGTTTCCTATTCCCATAAGGGTTTGCAGAAGATTTGTTAGGAGATGAGTCCTCCTGGTTTTTCTTCTTCCCTTGTTTTTTCTTCTTGCCTCCTAGTTGCTTGGGTTCTTTGCCTTTGTCTGTCGACACGGCATTTACTTCCAAGGCTAGAAGCTCTTCATTTGCATTTTGACTCGAAACCGTGTGGGCCTTTTGAGTCTTTGTTTGATTTAGGAGGCAGAGGAATGGAAAATTTTGGTCTAGGAGCATCAGGGATTTTATCGTAGAGCGTGCCAGACTGAGTATAGATCAAGTCTAGATATTTTGCACGAGCAATAACTTTCTCTTCGGTGACGACTCATCCCTTTGCCACATCTTCTGTAATAGCAGGTAACAGTGACTTAATAAACCATTCAGCCAATAGCTGATCAAGAACATATGTTTTTACCATTCTACGATGACGTCGCGATTCATGAATATGATCGGATATGTGAATGGATGTCATTTGTTTGAAATTGGTAAGTAGCTTAGTTCCTGTTTCGTACCTTATAGGTAATTGAAAATGGGTTAAAAAGGTTGTGGCTAGGGTACTAAAGTTATCAAATGAGGCTCTAGGTAATTCGCTATACCACTTCATTGCCGGACCAGTTAGCGTTCGTTGAAAGAAGCGAAGCCTGATCGAATCATCATTGAGAGTGTTTGATGAACACCATAGATGAAAGGTCATCACATTATTCAATGGGTCTTCGCCTATATTTCCATTAAATTTAGGAATATCAGGCAGAAGTTTATGTGGAATCGCCGGCCACCAAGGGGCGTAGGCAATTGGATCGTTTGTTAGTCGACTTAGATTCAGTAACTCTAAAGTTGCCACAAAAGGAAACTGTTGATTCAGGCTTGGTTGAGCATACCCAGGATAAGATGGAATCACTTGAGCAGTCGGTCTTTGTATACTAGCATAATGCATTTGATGTTGGTAACTTTGGTAAGGTTGATGGGCATAACCATTATGATATGGTTGATACGGCTGCCCATTATTTGCAAAGACTTGTTGCTCATATCCTTGGTAAGCTTGCTAGAATTTCGGTTGTTGGTATTGCACCAGCCATGGTTGTGAAGCCATGGGCTGTTGTCCAGTACTAACTGTTTGACCAAGATGGGGGTTGGCGTTCCCCGTTTGGACCTGTGCCATTCCACTAGTTGGTGATTGTGGTTGTGTCGTAGGTACAAGAGATTATTGCATTACAACCTGTGAAACTTCAGGTTGGCATACAACTGGTAACTCTTATACTTGCGATACTGTCACAATAGCCGGCGTAGTGGGTATATTTGTCATAGGTAAAATTTGTTGCATTGAGCATACAACTCTTGCTTGTTGAGGCAAGATTGGCACCCAACTGCTAGTTGTGATTCCAGCATAACCCAAATTTTGTTGTGGACTCACGCATGGTTGTCCTTCCAAGGAAGGAAATGAAAGGGTATACAGCCCTCCATACGACGGTAATCCAGTACTCAAAGGAATGATTTTCCTTTGGGGACCAGTTTGCCCAAATTGACCTTGTGAAGGATCAATTTGTTGAGACTCAACGTAAGAGATTCTAGATATAATTTCGGACGAACAAACAAGAACTGTCCATACTGTCGAAATAGCCCCTGGATGGACTCCATCCAACGATTGAAAGTTGGTTGGAACAGACGGCACGCCGGTGAACATTGTCGGAGTAGCAGAAGAGCTTCTGTTGTTGCTGTGTCGGGTAACACAGTCCTTGATGTCGACGGTTGTTCAGACATATTAAGCCTATCCAAAATATTCCTTAGCGATTCTTCAGGAACTTTTGATGGCGGGTGAATATCTTCTGATGAAGAAGGATGCAGGGCGATCCCAAATCCAAGTTGCGTTGGAGTGTTAGATGGAGGATCTTCCACAATCTCTTCTATGGCAATCAGTCCAGGAGGAAGAGGCAGACCGTCAAGTCCGTAAAATATTTTTGTTGCCGAAGAAGATATAAGTTTTGCAGCAACAGATGGTTTGGGAGTAACACCTTCCGAATCAGCTGTAGATGGAGCTGGTTCAGGAATGGAAGTGTTTATCGTCTCACTAGGATCAGTCGTAATGTCCTTTTGTTGTTGCGGAATTTCTTCTATAGAGGCAGGGATACCAGAAATTTTCGGAGCAACCAAAGTCTTTGAGGATGTTGGAGTGCTTGCTCCAACCAACCTAGGGGACTTTGATCTGGTCAAACGAGTTTGCTTTGTCCAGAATGGTTTCACTTCTGGAGTCAACGACGGTTGACTCGTAAGTATCCGTGAACGACGGGGTTTTGATTGACTTTCTTCCACGATTGCGGATTACTTGATCAACTCAAAATAAAAGGGAAAAATGTTTTTCAAATTAAATGAATTTTAGACACTTTGACAAAACTTGTTTTTTCAATTTCAAAGAGTCGAGAAAAAACAAAAGATGACTCTAGTCACCTTCAATTTTTATTGAGCCTGACGTGACAAGTGCTCAGAGGACCTTTTCGTTTAAGGAGACTGGAAAGGAGCAAAATAGACTTCTCTGGAGATCTAGGCAGAGGGGATTACCAAACCAATCACAAAAATACATAATACGTTTTACGGTATGGTAGTCAATCTTCCCGAATGCTGTGTTCAGTGCATTGCGATCAGCAGACACGGCTTCCTAAAGATAAAGGATGCAGCCTATTGTGGTCTCCCAAAATATACTTGACGGTACGTGGTAGCACAAGTCCGTACTGGCACTTGCCGTCTCATAGTGGAGGAATCACCCAACCAACAATGAAAACAACAGTTACCAGGTTTTACGATACCAGAATACATCTCTAGCCTAGACCTCTAGATGTTGTGTGTTAGGTTCCAAAGTGTTGTTAGATTCATTAAATTTATTTAAGTTGATATTGCTTAAAAAATTGCCTTTCAGGTTCACCGTGTGATGTGTATACAATTCCTAAAATGCAGTCTAAGATGATAAAAAAAATGTTTGATATTCTTTTGGCAATGAAAATCCTAGCTACTAAGGAAAGAAAGTAAAGAATCTTTTAGCAAAGAGCACAGAGAACATGCTAAATGCACCGTCCTAAATCAAACTAAGCTGTCAAAATCCAAATGCACATGCATGTATTTGTTTTCAGCCTTCTTAATGTATGAATGATGATAAGAAAGCTAAGTGCAAGTCTGAATTATTTTCAAAGTGACAGTACTCAACAAATTTCTCTTCAAAATGAAGTGAAGGTAGGAGATACACTTTGCAATTTCGAAATGAAAATTGCTTTTTGACACTTTAAAAACTACTAATTCAAATCATATGTAATAGTAAGTGTATAATCGACTATCAAGAACAATGGGATTCTCTTCTATAACTGAAAACGACAACTACGACACTTTCAGATTTAGAAACGACAGTTCGACTATGCTACCTTTTTGCAAAAGAGACCTGAAAATGGCGCACAATACATAAAAACACTTATAGTTCTTTGCACTATGGAGGCAGAATAATGCAAGATAAGGGGGTTTTCACATAGATACACTAACCACAAATAGAAAAACTCCTAAATAGGACTGAAAACAATGAGGAAAAACCAAAGTCTGAAGGTAAAGTTAACCTTCCCTGACCATCGCACCTGTCACACAATGAATTCGGTATGGAGCGCACCTAGTGCACTTGGGAAGTGTGATGCATATAGACTGCCTTGAAGGCAGGGTGCGATGGTACCAGTGCGATACTTTGAATGAGTTTTTAGGCCGAGTAAGTGATGTTCAGTATATGTAAATCACAGGGTTGATCTAAGAAGGTTACTAGAGCCACCACTTAGGGCAATTAGACTATTTGCAGATCGATTGTTTAATTCATAAACAAAACCCAGAGATAAACTGAAGCAGCATTGATCTACTTTGCATTTGTATAGCAAATGCAGTTCGAAGGCTAGCTGACTTGGCTTCAGGCTTCGACTATAAGTTTATAAAAGAAACAAGGATAGGCTAACAAACAATCTAGTCGCTCCCCAGCGGAGTCGCCATTTTGTTACCAGGAATAATGTCCACTCGGATGCTGCTATTCCCACTAAGACTAGTAGCTATCTTAGAAACAAACAAGTAAAGTCTACTTTCATTTTCCTTTATGAAAATAGATAAGAGTGGAACTAAGGAGGCCAACCTTAGTTTTGCACTTGATTTCCTCGTTTGATTCATCTCCTTCCTGATAGAGCTTCGTCGCTTCTTCTTCATCTGCCCAGCTTCAAAGAGCACCTGTGGAATCATAGCAACATACTACTATCGAAGAACAAAGATATATATACATAAATAACATAGGACCAGATATGTGTTAACCATACAAATGCATATATAAGCAAACATACAAGAATATGGAGGAAAACTTGAGTAGCTTTATTAAGATGAAAAGTAGCAAGAGGATTGCAACCATATGTTCTGACCCAGCATCATGCTCCAGCAAGAAAGCCCTTCTTCACCTCAAGTAAAGCTTAGATCACCCAACACTATGAATTTACACCAGAAAACCAATAGCAATTCTCTACAAGATACAAGATTCCAGCCTCTGGATCTCTGTGATGAGGGATCCATATATAGATGATTGCAGGGAGATGAGTCATCTTCTGGGGTCTTGATTAGTGTCCTCTCTCTGATAGTTCCTGATTCCACTTGGAGAATGATGATCTCTTACTCATCCCTGGTCGAAAACAGAGAGGCAAGTGTCAGAGGGGAAGCTTTTGAAAGATTCCATAATCTTCCACCTCGCATTTTGTCCCTGCCATTTGTCCATTCCCTACCATCACACCCTACAGAGGAGCAATTCAGTATGCATCGCACCTTGTACACTGGGAAGGCGATATGCATCGCACCCTCTGCACTAGGTTTTCAGTATGGTCCAGTTTTGACCATTTATGAGCAGTTTTTAGTGGAGAACTTCTGGGAGATGATGTAATCAGCTAACCTTGTTCCTTTAGGTAGTGAAGCAACACTTTTAGGGACTTAGGAGACCTCAGTTTATGGACATTTATGATTGGGGTTGAAATGCCCAAAAATGTCTATAACAGGGACAAGTCCCCCTCGCACCCCCCCGCATGGAGGGGCGTACAAACTTCCTGGGGTATACATCCAGCTGAAACAAAGACCTCTAAATAATCATGCTCCACACCCAACAATCTCCCACTTGGAGAATGGTTGTAGCAACTCCACTTCTGCTTCATTTGCTGGACAACGACTCCTCTTTGGAATTGGTTGTTTCTCATCTTCATCGTCATCCTTGAAGGCCAATCGAAACTGAGCATATTCTTAGTTTCTCCCTAGTTACAACTTTTGTTAGCATATCTATAGGATTCTAGCTAGTGTGTATCTTTTGCAGCTTCAACTCTCCATCTTCCAACACTGATCATATGAAATGGTACTTGAGTTGTATGTGTTTAGTCCTAGAATGAAATGTTGAGTTCTTTGCAAGATGAATGGGACTTTGGCTATCATTGTATAACGTGCCCATATCATGCTCCTTACCCAATTCACCCATAAACCTTTGTAACCAAATCATTTCTTTGCTAGCCTCTATAGCAACAACATACTCTACTTCTGTTGTTGAAAGTGCAACAACACTTTGGATTTTTGAAACCCAATTGATAGATGTTCCACCTACAGTAAATACATATCCTGTAGTGCTCCTCTTGTTATCTTTGTCACCTGCCATATCTACATCAACATATCTCTGTAGAGAAATGTTTGAACTACCAAAGCATAATGCTTGATTTGTGGTACCTTTCAAATATCTGAGAATCCATTTTACTACCATCCAATGTTCCTTTCCTGGATTGTTCATGTACCTACTTACAACTCCCACTGCATGTGCAATATCAAGCCTTGTGTAGACCATTGCATACATTAAGCTTCCAACTGCTAATGCATATGGAACTTTAGACATATAATCCATGTCTTCTTGGGTCTTTGGCACATTTCCTTACTAAGTTTGAAATGGCTAGCAAAAGGTGTACTAATTGGTTTTGCATTGTGCATATTAAATCTTTTCAACACCTTTTGTATGTAC
>APFE030454728.1:64296-128925 GCA_000404065.3 Pinus taeda | reverse complement strand
AAGCTTGAGGGTTTAAGCCCTCACTTAGCTGAGACGGCTAGGGTTGGGGCACTTAGTCACTTAAGGAAGAGTCATCCAGTCCAAGGAGGGATATCGCTCATTTTCTCAATGTCTAGCCTTTTTGTGAGAGATGTTAGCCCAAGATGGCTTATTTGTTGTAGAAACTGGGGTTTTCACAAGTATATATAATCTGAAGGTTTGGAAAGAGATCTTTGGTGGCTAAAATCAATTTTTTTGGCTCATAACTCACTTATTTTCTTGATCAGTGGAAACTGCAAGGATTTGGAGGCCTTTGAAGCTTAGCTACAACCCAACTAGCCTTATTAGGCTTATTTGTAAGGGTTTGAGGTTGTTTCCACTTATTGCATCTGATCTATTTTGAATCTAACCTTATTTGTAGGCCTCAAATAAATTTTTGCAAGGGTTATTTCAGTGCTAGATTGTCATCTCAATTTTTCTGATGTATTAGGGCTTGAAGATTTAGTTTTATTGTGGTTAATATCTTATCTTGTGTGGCTAGTGTTCATTTGGAGAAGGGCTTCTAAGGCCTATTTTCGATTATACCCTAACTTTTAGTCTTTCTAGCCTTAGCCGTGAGGCCTAGGGCCACTAATTCATCTAGTCGTAAGAATGTTTTAGAGTGATTCCTTGTCTATTTGGTTTCTGGGCTAATAATTTGTGTTTGCAGGTATATTCAAGAGGCCTCACACTTTTTTAAAGGCTATAGATCACCATTTTGGGGCTTGAGACTTGACCTACCAGTCATCCAAAGAGAGCCATAGGCCGAAGAGGTTAAACTAGCCCTAACAATGAGGGTTTGAGGGGTTTCTACTTTATTTCACACTAATCATTTGTGTTTACAGGTGTTTGAAGGCCTAAGCATTGCCACACCATTCCTATTTGGTGCTTCAAATTCTCTCACTTGACATCGAGACTAGGCCAAAAGGCATCAAGAGTTTGTTCTTCCTTTACCTTCACTCTTTCTTGACCGTCATAAATATTCAGATCTAAATAGTGGCATAACCATATTATAATATTCTTAAGGGGGTCCTAAAAATTAGTCCGGATATGCCTAAGAAGCTAAAGGAACATCACACATTAACTAAGGGCCTAATCATGATTGTCCTAGCTAATTTGCAAGTGATTTTTTGGGAATGTTTTCACAATGACAATGGGTTGGTATGATTGGCATAATTATCCATTGAAGTCTGGTGCATCTTCCTAATGGTCATTGAATGATAAAAGCATTGGTCAAACAATTGCATTAGTCTCTCTTTAGTGTTGAGGACATGCTAGTACTTTGCATACTAACTTCTTGCATTACGTCTTTGAATAACATCTCAAAGTTGGTTGCATTTGTCAGTATCCTCTTACATTACTTATCACTGTTAACAATCTCATTTCTCTATTGGTGCTTGTTGCCATTGTACCTGAGAAACACTAAAGTTGTTCTTGTTTATAATTGCTAAGTAATATAAGCATAAGATAACCATAATAAGAACTCTAATTGAGAAATTAATGAGCATTAATAAGCACCCTGGGTCATTGATTAATTAACATTGCTAATATTGTTTCATTGGGATAATTTTTAAGTTTTCTCTAAAAGTGCTTCATAAGTCGCTATTGGCATTTTTTGCAATCTTGTGTTGAGAGGTAATATTGTGGACATCTTGACTTCAAGTGGTTTGACATTATCATATTGAACCATATTTGTGATCTCATTGAAACAAGCTAACATCATTTGCATCTTCATTCTAAGTTAGAAGTGGATATTAAAAATTTACCTCCAAGCGTAAGTTTGGTTGTAAGAGAAATAGGACCACCTTCTTCATCTAATTTGAGAAGTTTAGACCATCATTCACATTTAACACAGGTGACCTTGTAGGTATCTTGTGGTAAATCCCTTGTAGGAACGAAGGAATCTAGGTTGTTAGAACTCCAAGGGAGGCATCGTTAATGAGGCCTTAGCCACCTTCCTGTGGACTTCTCTCTACAACTTGCGTTTGTGTCTAGATTTAAAATAATTGAGAGGAGGGATTCACCTAGTCTAGTCATTCTATTAAAAATAACCAATATCTTGTGTCTCACATTAGATTAGGTCTTGCAATTAATCTCTATTGTTTAATAACTTTCTAATTTCAAGGCATTGGTCTATCATTTACATCTTGACAATATAATTGGTTGTGCTTAATAATTTTACTTGTCACATAATTCTAATTCAATTTGCTAGGACAGTCAATTGTATCTCTTGAGCTTGTTGGTTTCCAATGAATTTCTCATCATTCCATTTGTAGGGACTACCCCCCTTAGTCTGCATTTAGGAGATAGCTTAAAAAAAGAGGGTAGGGATCATAGTGACAACCCTTTCCCTAAGTGTTGTTGCCTAGGTGTACAATTTAGGGGATGACATGTAGTATTATGGAAGTTCATAATAGGAAGTGTTGACCTACATTATGGGTAGGTAAAGGAAATTTTCATTTTAAGAGTAGATCAAAGGTACACCATATGGTATGCATTGTAATTGATCTTGTTTGGTGAGACTTAGTCTTCAAGTACCTACTTTTTCCGAAGAAAAAAAGCGTAATCTTTTTATTAAGAAGATAAAAAGGATTACATATGACTGATCTTGCATTCGGCCAAAAAACAAAAGTTGTGATGGCTGATGAGCTTATACTCCCCATTGAGAGATAGGAGAACTGATAAAAACCATATAAGAAGACAGGCCGATAAGAGCGGCAGGTCTGGTCGGCAACAATCATCCAAAGACTGCTGTAGGAATAGGCGGATACATCTCTGCTTTATCACCTTATAAAGCAAGCTTATAATTGAGAATACAGAGCTTGTGAAAAAAGAAGGAGAGGCCTCCTTTGAAAAAGGAAAACGACCCCTGTACATTGTCCATAATATATGCTGTTTTTTACAAAAAATGACTGTTCCTCATGCGCCCATTTTGTCATGGCTGATAAGAAAGGATCCTTTTCCAAAAGAGAGACTGAAATTATAAGGAAAAAACTGATCTATATGACCGCAAGAAAACTGCGACCAAAAAGAAAATAGACAGAGGATCTGTCAACTGGGCTGCAACCTGTAGATAAAAGAAACGCTGGAGAGAGGGTAAACAGAGGCACCTCTACTGAGGAGGAGCAAAAGGGGGCACCTGTGAGAAGAAAACCTACCCCTGTCTATTCTCCTCTATGGACCAAACGCCCAGATTTTGCTGAAGGCCATCTTTTGAAAGCTGGTCTGCTGCAGAATTTTTATCCCTGTAAATATGACATAAGGAGAAATTATTAAAGATATTTTTTAAAGACAAGATTTCTTCTAGGAGAGGCTTCAGAAACTAGTTTTGGCACATTGCATTACCATTTACCCATTTTACCACGTTCAAAGAATCCCCAAAAATTTGTATTGATGATATGTTTCTTTGAAGAGACCAGCATAAGAGGAGGCGCAGTGCAGACAACTCGACAAATTTATTTGTGCCAGGTCCCAGACCTATAGAGGCTTTTAAAAAATGCTCAGGGCTAATGTGAAGGCAGAGACCAGCACCCGCCCTGTTTTGTTGAGAAGCCCCGTCGAAGAAAGCCCAAGAAGAGCCCTCCTGAATTATAATGGGCCTGTCTTGTTTCCTAGATTTTTTAGACTCAGGGGGCGGGATGGATGAATATATGGCAGCACAGTTTGAAGCAATAGATGATGTGGGAATGATCTGGTCTTGAAACACACATTTATTTCTTGCTAACTAGACTCCCCAGAAAAAGATTGGTGGGAGGTTCCTTAGATTACCCTCTGGGAAAGAAATCCACCATTTATTCCATGCTACTTCTATCGGAAAGGATCCCCATGGTGCTTTTAGCTTTAACAGATCAATTATCTCCCTCCATATCCTTAGAGAGACACCACAGGAAGTAAAAAGGTGATTAATAGATTCTTCTTCCATCTTGCAGAGCGGACATCTCCCAGGTCCTATAAAGAATCTGGCTTGTAAGATATCCCAGGTCGAGATTTTCCTCTTTAAGATGCACCATAAGAAGATTCTAGATTTTAAAGGGCATTTTAACTTCCACAATTTTTTCGCCCACCATTCCTGGTCAGGCCAACCCTTCTTTCCCATAAGGAAAGAGTATCCGTCTTTTGGGGAGTATCCTCCGGTTTTTCCTTGAGCCCACAGCAGCACATCCTGGTCGGTTTTTATCCTGACATTTGATCTGAGAAGTTCATTGACGAAAATGGCCCATTCATCATGCCATCTGATGTTTAAACCAAGTTCCTCCGCATTTTTCCAGGCCTGCCCCCAAATGGATGAGTGACTCGCTTTCTCCACTTGATCAAGGGTGAAAATGCCTTTGCTGTCCAGATGTCTCAGAAGACCAGGAGAGATGGCGAAGGCCTCATTACATCCGACCCATGGGTCACTACCAATTCTTACATTGTTTCCGTCCCTTTCAAGTACCTACTTACTTACAATTATTTGCTAATTGAGTTCCATTTTTATTTTTATTTTTCCAATCATCGTGTTCATAATTTACAGACAATGTGGTCACATACATACATTGTAACCAAGGATACTTGGTCAAAATTGATCACTCATAGTTTTGTACTTCCATTAATAAATAATACAATGAAGAGTAAGTGACCATATATGCAGATTATGGCTCTCCTTTCTCAACAACATCTAGCTTTGTGTAATTGTTGCCTCAAAATTTAGCAGGCCTTGTGAGATACCTCACAAGGCAAGAACTAGACTAAGATACAAAAATGATGTAGCTACCACTATCACGTTAGCACTCCACCTCCTTTTCTTTAGTGAAATTTCAACCACATTAGCCTTAGTGGACGTTAATCATCATCATCATTATATATATAATATATATATATATATATATTATATATATATATATATATATTAAATATTATATATTAATATTTATATATATATCACCTAAAAGGTATTCTCAATCTATAGGTACAAGGTGATGTAAGAGAAAGGCTTGATCAAATATGTTTTATGTCGATTAGGGCATAATTCTTTATATCAAGGAACAATGTACCATCGAATAAGCTTATAGAAGAGTACTTGAGGTCTAGGTTTCAAGATAATGATTAAATATGAGTGCATCTAGGCATACAAGCAAAAAGAAAAAGTGCATCAACAACAAGCCCTAAGTTGAATCCTTTTTTGCAAAACTACGGTTTCAAGAGGCCCTAAATCGCCTAAGGTTGATGACGTCAACCATAATGATTTTGAGTTGGTAAAGTCAAAGAAGGTGAAATGATGCCAAATTAGCTCCAACAATGTGCTTATAAAGCCTAATTGAATTTATCCCTTTCCCTAGCCCTAATAGCTTACCTTGAAGAGCTAAAATAATAAGAGTAAAAGAAAAGAGTTTTTCAATATTTTTGATCATCAAAAGGGATTCCAATTCCTTTTCCCTACTTGGGTGATGGAGTATTAGGAATTTATACCATAAAGATATCATTTTTTTGCATGGAGTAAGGGGGGAAACCCTAGTTTTCATTATCTAGCCCTATTTATGTTTTTATGAGAGGAGAAATTAACTAGAAAAAGGCTCTCTAAGAGGTTTACTAGGGAGTTCAAGGATAATAGATTTAACATGCAATAGTTTACCAATAATTTCCAATGAATATTTTCCTTTATACAAGGAACAAATAGAAAATCTAGCAATATTTCTTCACATTTAAAACTATAAAATAAAATACTCACAAATTATATAAAGAAAATTCCTTCTTTCAATCCCGAAAATGACTCAAACACAAAATCTAGTCTCCAATAGCAAGAATCCACATAATATTGAAACTCCTAAAGCAACAAAGTACTAATATTCTAAGTCAAGATCTTCTAGAGATGCCATAATACACAAGTGTGATTATCACCTCTAATAATCTACCTAAAGCCCCTGAAATAAGTTTAATTTTTGGTAGACACAAAGGAAAATTGGTTACAAGCAAACCCAATAGCTCAACCAACAAAATATTTCAATAAATTCCCACACTTGTGAGGCATAATCCCTTAGTAAGCATGACCTTATGCCCATTTAGGGCTCAAAATTCTCCAAAATTACATTGGAAGGGCTAAAGGAGTCTCCAAGCATCATGATCAACTGTCAAGTTGGGGAAGGGACCTCAAATAAAGCCTCAAAGTATCTCCATGAGTACAAAAGCTAGCTTTGGGTGCTTTGCTTCATCTCTATGGGTGCCAAGTAGACAATGTAGTGTATTCTTTCTCTCTCCATTTTTGGGGCTCCATCATGTGTAACTAGCCCTCCTCGATCATCTTGGGGGATGATCATCCTAATTTGGGCTCTATTCAATGCATTCCCATCAAGTAGTATCAAGGTCAACCTTGGGGCATACTGGGTCAATTGGTACATCATCCAGAATCCATAATTCTAAGCAAGAGAAGTTCAACATTCTGGGATTTGGGGGTGTTTTTTGTTGGGATATTCAGACACATAAGAAATAGTTAAGTATAACTTGGTCTGGTGTAGAGTTAGGTAAATTGTGTTTATTTACTATGTACATTTGTAACTTACAATCTGACGGTCACGATATGTTCTAGGCGTGAAGTGATATGATGGTTCATTCTCTCCTTGGTATTACTGACACTTGATCTGTGGCTTAACACCCGATTGGTCCATGATCTCTATTTAAAGAGCATGGAGGGTAATTTGTAAGGTGACCATTCATGAGAGAAGCTTATGTAATTTTCTTTCTTTTATTAATAAATTGTCCGAAGTGACCGAATTGGCTCAGGCTGTGGAATGTTTCCCTCTTTGAAGGCTTTAACCACGTCAAGAATTCTGGTGTATTGATTTGTGATCTGTTTGTAAGAGGTGTTTTTTTGTGTTCTATTTGAGGAACTTACCCTGTAAATTCCTACATGGTATCAGAGTTATTTGAGGGCCACATTCGTTGGTGATCCAAATCCAAAGCCGATACAACTGCATTCGACTGTCGTTTCCTAGATCTACCATTTTTTACTGCTTTCAGGCCGAGAGGACCTCTCTATTGTGTTATGAGCATCTGTTCCAATGAGTAAGCCCTTTCGTTTCAAGCGAAAAGGTTTCCGGTAGCCCTAGCTATGTCATTTTTAAGATCTGGAGGTATATAGTCTTTATTTGCAGTATTAGTTATTCATCTCTCGGTTTATTTCAGTTTATTTAGCTCTCTATTTTTTATTACCGGATCTATACCTTTCATTTCTGCATATGCTCTTTGCCCCGAAACTCTGTGCGATTTGGGCAAATCAGAAACAAAAAGGAAGGATTTTTCTCATGCATATGCTCTTTTCTGCTGCGCCTTAGTGTGATCTCGAAAAATCAGAAATATTGAGGAAAATATTTAGTTTCCGGCGAAAGCTAACTTCAAGTCATAAGGTTTGGTTTTTTTTCATGTCCGTGTTCATGTCCGTGTTGGGTTGTGTGGTTTTCTGTTTTGTAGGCAAAAAAATATTTTTCAAGTAAGTACGCATCCCAAAGCTTCGGTGACTAAAAAATTTTTTTCAAGTAAGTACGCATCCCAAAGCTTCGGTGACTAAAAAAAATTAAACTAGCTCACTTGGTCCAAAGTTACTTTATGAGAATAGAGGTATTAGGTTCAAGCCTTTATTTTTGTTGAATTACTTTTTCAAAAAGCACATGTAATTTATGTTTTAAAGTTATTTTATGTAAACATGTTCTCACCCATTATAAAAAGTGAGTCACTTATAATTCTAAAGTCTCTTTATCTTTTATTTAAGTTAAAATTTAGTGAGTAGCTCATAAAGTACCATTGTAAAAGTGACTTTCACTTATTTATAAAAGAGGGTCACATAAAATATTTTTTAAAGTGAGCTAATTAGATGAAGTTTGGAAAGGAGGGGGTTTTTGTTAAATATAACATTTTCATTCACTTCCACACATTCATGCACTTCGTCCGCATCTTCAACAACTTTTCTTCAAAAAGCCATAACTTCTTCATCCGAAAGCCGTTTTTAGAGGCGTTTTTTTTTAATCGGCTTAATTGTTCGAGATATTTCCATTGGAACACATAGTTTCAACATCTATAGCTTTATTTTATGTTAAAATGGAAATTCCATGCCAAGTTATTCTTGACAACACCAACTACTTCCAATGGTGGTCCTACATTGTGGATTTACTTAGAAGTAAAGGTCTTTACAGAATAGTCTCAGGCCAAGAAACTAAATCTAAAGATGAAGATAAGGCAGTAAAATGGGAAAATAGGCAAGATAAAACATGTGGCTTAATATGGATGTCTATTTCTCCAAACCTTAGATTCCATATCGCAGAACTTGATACCTGTAATGAAGCAATGAAAAAACTCACTAAATTTTTTGGAATTAGAAATGAAATTAGAGCCCATCAACTCGAAAATGAGTTTCTTACGTTGGACCCCAATAATTTTTCTTCCATTGAAGATTTTTTGTCCAAGTTCAAGACCCTTAAACTTCTCCTGGAAGGTGTTAAGGTTAAGAAAGAAGTTGGTAGCCTTATCTATTCCATTCCTACTAAGTTGGGACCAACCTACTCTGTGTTTGTTTCCACCTTCCATTCTACTAGAGAAACCTTCATTTCTCAAGGACAATACTACAAGTCCCCTTATTTTGATGCCTTTTGTGATTCTTTAATAAGAGAACAAGAAAAAATCTTACATCTTGGTCTTCTTAATCTTGAAAACTCTTCTAAGAAAGCCTTAGCCGCCCAACAACAACCAAATTCAAAAAATCCTAAGAAGTTGTATCCTAAAAAGAATGGTCCTAAACCAAAAAAGGGTCCCAAGCAATTTCAGTCTCAAAATGAAAAATCAATTCAACAAAATGATAAGGCAAATAAAAACAAAGGGAAGAAGACTGCTAGACATTGCAACTTTTGTAATTGAGATGGCCACTTAGATTCCAAATGCTTTAAGAAGATGGAAGCCTTGGAAGTAGCAATGAAGAAGCATAACATCCATTTGGAGCATTTTTCAACTTCAACTTCATATTCAGGAATAACACTTTCTGAATGTGGTTGTCAAGCATCTTAGTCTGTTTATGGACTAAATGTATCTTGTTCTTCTCATTCTCATGAGTGGCTCATTGATTATGGAGTTTCTTATCACATGGCCAAAAACAAAGCCATGTTTTCTTCTTTAAATGATTGTAACACCAAAAATATATATGTTGGTGATGATAGATCTCTTAGTGTTGTAGGGACTGGAACTATTCATCTAGAAAATGGTCAATTTAATGATATATTATGTGTTCCAACCTTATCCTACAACTTTCTATCTGTATATCAGATAACTCATTCACGTGAAGGTAAAACCGTTGAATTTTCACCTCATGATGTTGTAATTAAGGACCTAAGAGATCTTAGACATATTTTAGCTATTGGCATTACTGACGATTCTACAAGGTTGTATAAAAACTCTCCCCTCGGTATTTGTTTCTCATAATGATGAAGTGAGCAAACTTTGACATGAGCGATTTGGTCACTTAAGCTATCGCTCCCTTCAAAATCTATGTAAATAAATATGGTGACAAGTCTTCCTATGGTATCTTGCAGAGATGGTGTTTGTTCCGATTGTGTACTCGGAAAACATCATCGTGATAGTTTTGAAAAACGTGCCTCTTGGCATGCCTTAGCCCCTTTACAGCTTGTACATAGTGATTTATGTGGTCCAATTCCAGTTGTTTCATTCTCTGGCTACAAGTATTTCTTAACTTTCATTGATGATTTCTCCAGATGCACTTGGGTATACTTTTCAAAACTCAAGGGTGAAGTATTTAACATGTTCTTGGCCTTTAAGGCCTTTGTTGAGAAACAATCTGGACATTAAACTCTTAAGCTAAGATCTAATAATGGTGGAGAATATTTTAACAACAAATTCATCAACTTTTGCACTAAGCATGGAATTCAAATGCAACATATTGTTCCATATACTCCACAACAAAATGGTGTAGCTGAAAGGAAGAATCACACCTTAAAGGAAATGGCTAATTATATTCTTCAATCTAAAGGACTTAGTATTAATTTTGGGTAGAAGCAATTAATTGTGCAAATTACATAGTAAATCACACTCATACTAAGGTTTTAAAGAATATCACTCCAGAAGAAGCATGGATCTCAATTAAACCAGATGTAAGTCACTTTCGTGTTTTTGGAAGTGAAGCATGGGTCCATATTCTCGATGAGAAACATAAAGCCTTAGAACCTAAGAGTGACAAATGTATTTTTGTTGGATATTCTGAAGATGTCAAAGGATATAGACTTATTCCACTTAAGACCAAAAATGTTATCATTAGAAGAGATGTAAAGTTTGCTGAAAATATATCGACCTATGAGCCTAGTTTGACGAATGTGCCACCTCTATCTATCCTTTCTACTTCTGAAAATATCTCTTCTTTATATGATGACAGCAAAGATGATAATCCTCCCCCACCTTCTCAAGATCATCCTTCAGCTCCTCAGCTTCCAAAATGGGTTCATGCTACTCGGGATGCAGCAGGTGCTCTTGCAGGTGATCCTATAGATCAGTGACATACATGTTCTTGGTTCGATAGAGTCTCTTCTTTACTGGCTCAAGCTTTAGTGAATTATGATCCCACAACCTTTGTAGAAGCTTTAGGCCATCTAGATTGGGACACAGTTATGAATGAAGAATGTCGTTCATTATTGGAAAATGATACATGGGATCTTGTTCCTCTTCCAAAGGGACGAAAACTTGTTAGATGCAAATGGGTTTACAAAACCAAGTATGGACTAGATGGAAAAGTTGATAAACATAAAGCTCGTCTTGTTGCTAAGGGTTTTTCACAAGTTGAAGGCATTGACTATACTAAAACCTTCCCCCATGTTGCCAAAATGAACTCTATCTTCCTTGTTCTTTCCCTTGCTACCTCTTTCAAATGGGAAGTCCATCAGATGGATGATAAATCTACCTTCTTGCATGGGGACTTGCATGAAGAAATCTATATGGAACAACCTACTAGTTTTATACAAATTGACTCTAGCCTTGTATGTCAACTTAAGAAATTCCTTTATGGTCTCAAGCAATACCTTCAGGCTTGGTATGCCAAAATGGATAACTTTCTTTTAGAAACTAGCTTTTCTAGGTGTCATTCTGACAATATTGTCTACACCAAGAAAGTGGGCAAGTCTCTTATCATTCTTGTTCATTCTGATGATGATCTTATCCTTACTAGTAGTGATCCCAACCTTATAAACCATGTGAAGTCTAGCCTTAAAAAGAAGTTTGAAATGACAAACTAAGGACACTTGCATTATTTTCTTGGTCTTCAAGTCTTACAATCCAAGGAAGGTATTTCCCTTTCCCAGCCCAAGTATATATGTGATCTTCTATGCCATTTTCACATGGAAGACTATAAGCCATCCCCTTCTCCCTTTCAATCTGGAGCCAAACTTTCAGTCACTTGCACTTCCCCTGAAGTTGATGCTACCTTATACCGTCAACTAGTAGGAAAACTTTTGTATTAGACCCATACTTATCCTGAATTTTCTTTTTTTGTTGGCCTTATTGCTCGATTTATGCAAAACCCACATGAAAATCATTCGAAATCAGCTAAAATAATACTTCGCTATGTTTGAGGTACAGTTCAGTTTGGGATTCATTACAGTGCAAAAGCATCTCCTCTATTGGTTGGTTTCACCGATTCCGATTGGGTTGGTGACCCTGGAAGTTTACTGCAAGTTATGTGTTCACTCTTGGTTCAGGACCTATTACATGGGCTTGAAAGAAACAAAGTGTCATTTCCCTTTCTTCAATAGAAGCATAGTATCGTGATGACGTAGATGTTAGTAAGGAAGCCCTGTGGCTTTGTCAGATCCTGTCAGAGTTTGGCGTTCAACAGTAGCATCCGACTACACTTTGGTGTCATAATCAAAGTGCCATTCAACTATGCAAAGATCCAGTCCAACATCAGCGCAACAAACACATTGAACTGCACATGCACTTCATCAGAAAGCTCATTCATGGCCATGTTCTTGAAGTGAAATATTGTTCAACCGATGATCAAGTTGCAGACATCTTTACAAAGGCTCTCACAGAGGTGAAGTTTATTAAACATCAATTTATGGTTGGAGTTCAGGAAGTTGTCACTAAGGGGGGATAGGCTCTAATGCCTCCTTTCTTCTCCTATTGTGTCATATTTGTACATCCTTCAATCCTATCCCAATTTGTTCTTAAGGGGGGATGTTAGGATATTCTGACACATAGGAAATAGTTAAGTATAACTTGGTCTAGTGTAGAGTTAGGTAAAGTGTGTTTCTTTATTATGTACTTTTGTAACTTACAATTTGATGGTCATGATATGTTTTAGACATGAAGTGATCTGACGTTTCATTCTCTCCTCGGTATTATCGACACTTGATCCATGGATTAACACCCGATTGGTCCATGATCTCTATTTAAAGAGCATGGAGGGTCATTTGTAGGGTGACCGTTCATGAGAGAATCTTATGTAAATTTTCTTTCTTTTATTAATAAATTGCCTGAAGTGGTCGTGTTGGCTTAGGCTGTGGATTGTTTCCCTCTTTGAGGGTTCTAACTATGTCAAGAATACTGGTGTATTGATCTGTGATTTGTTTGTGAGTAGTGTCCTTTGGTGTTCTATCTGAGGAACTTACCTTGTAAATTCCTACACTTTTGGGTGTCCATCAATAAATAAGGTCATTAAAGTGCCCAATGCTTTTTTGTAGAAGAGTGACACTACATCTACAAGGTCTTCATTCTCTCTGAAAGTGTAGTAGGGTTTGAGAATCATGTGAAGTAGAAGTGAAATAAAGTGCACTCAAGACCTTAGCTACTAAAAACCATCTGACAAAACCATCTCAAACTTAAGTGAAAGAAACCATTCAATACAAACCATAACCATAGGTGCATCTAGGTGGACCATACTCCCGTGTTAGGGGTGTAATAATACGTCAAACCAGGATCACCTTCAAATATCTAACTTGATCAAGTCCCATAAAATTTTTCCCTACCTTTATATGGGTGGCTAAGCAATCAACCATATTAGGTGCTTCTAGCCCCTAATGGGAGGTGCCATTTTCAAGATCAACGCTTCAGTCAATAGGTGTTACTGAGAATAGGTGGTAATGGAGGGGAAATACTTCATGGTGAAGTGCCATGGACAGGGGAGCAACTAATGAGAGTCCACATCTTAACTATATAGATGTAATGGAGGGAGAAAATGGAGGCATGAGTTACCTCTTTCCTTTGTCTTCTTTTTCCACCACTTTGGTAAGCCTTTTACTTCTTTTAGATAATGATTTTAATGGTGCATAGCTCAAGGATAACAACTTGTTTTTTATGATAATAGCATTTATTTTACCCCTTAATATGAGACAATTTCTCACTCAACAGGGTTTGGCACATGCAAGAGTTCCTTATGATGAGATGGAGCAGCAAGTGCTGAGGAACTGAGTGATGGATAATAACAGGGGTAGAGCTCATGCTAGGATTTTTCCCACACTCTAACCTTTGTCCCAACCATCTTTTACATTTTAATTTTAATTTTTCTTTTGTTGTGGTCATTTTATTCCTTTTCATTATTTTAGCTACATCAACCTTGAGGGAAAAGTTTCCTAGCCATACTCAAGGATGTGAATATGTGAGTGGAAAATCTCAATGAACCAATGATAGTTAACTTGAAGGATGGAGGTGGTATTAAAGGAATGATGTAAAATGGAAAATATTAAGTATGGAAAGGGTAACACACATGATACTTCAATCAAGGTTTCCCAACTAGTGCCCTTCCTATGACCCTAAGGCCTTAAAGGAGGTCCCACTAGACTAGGGCTAAAGACTAGCCCCCCTATTAAGGTAAGAGAATAAGTTTACAGTCAAGATCTGTTAATCATCCAAATCTCCATTTTATCCATGTTAAAATTCCCAACACATTAAGTAAAAGCACTGGATTAAAAAATGGTTGAAGTATTTGTTGAGTGGTAGCCTACCTTCATCCAAGAGGAATGTCGAATGGTGAGAGGTTCATGACCAATGTAAATGCTAGAAGTAATTGTCATATCATTATCAATGAGAAATGTGTAAGGTTGTTGGTTGGTTGGTTGTCCAAGATAGGAGAAAAAGTTCTTTGTAACAACCATTTTTTGTTGCACCCCACATATGTAAATGTCATTGTGTGAATTTTAGACATATGTAAACTTATCTAAAAATTGAATTAGTGGCTGGCTAAAGGGAGGGACATTGTCACATGCTCAAGGCATCCACTTGAGTCAAGGCACATTGAGCCCCCTAGGTATGCAACACAGCAAGGTTCATTGCAATGACTTGACCAATTTATGACTAATTACTTCCAAACTACGCCTCTAACACATATACTTCTATTATGTGTTTGAATTATTATGTTTTTAAAATTAACATTCATCCAACACCACAAGTATATTTCCACTTTACATCATCAACATCAACATATGAACATAAACCATACACCATAACAAGTTAAAGATTTAAATCATACAACAATCTTCATAAAGGGGAGGGAAACCCCACGACAATCCCTTTCTTTTATGAAATAAAATTGTAATGTCACAATGTTATAATAATGTGGTTTCAACCTTCATTTAATTCTACCAAACAAACTTGTTCAGTCGTGTCACAATATTTCTTCACTTGCCTACATGGACTTGCATTCATTCCACCGTACTGCAACCAAACTCGTTCCAAGGCACTCATACAAACTCCTCCTCCACTTGGTAGTCAACTTACCCTCATCTTGTGCACTTTTATTTTGCCCTGAGATTAGTGCAAGTCATTCTTGTTCATCTTCATTCGGTTTAGTTTGATTGTGCCTCAATTGTTCCATCCATTTGTCTTTTTATACGAGTCATGATGTCGGGTGGAGGGTCGTGTTGGTCCAACTGATGTGTTGGTTTGTTCAGGAAGACCTCACATGACCCCATCTCATCGATCGTTCCACTTTGTCTCATTCAGGATGATGTCATTAGACTTGGGCGCTTGGGTCGACTTGTTCCATTGTGTGCTTGGGCTGACTTGTTCCATTCATGTGCCCTTGCCTGCACACCCTCGTTCAGTCTCCCATCTTGCACGACTTCTCTTGGTCATTGGTCTCATCCTCATTTGGTCGCTTGTCTCATTCGGTTGCCACGTATTAACTGTCTCATGCACCACTTCTATAGCCACATCGAGCTCGTCTTGTGCGCCACTATCGTAGTCACATCTCACTCATCTTGTGCACCACTACCGCAGCCACATCTCGCTCATCTTGTGCGCCACTACCACAGCCACGTCTCGGTCTATTTCATGCACAACTTTCATCTCATTTCATTTCAGTGGGTCTACACCGGCACTTGAAGTGCTAGATTGTGATGGGATGTCATCATGTAGAGGTGGACGCACTAGGGAACCCCTAGGGGTGTTGCATGCTCCACCCTGAGTCGTTGTCATCCTTGGAAATCTTGGTTCTCCAAGACTATCCTTAAATTGCTCAAACCTCCTTCTCCTATCTTCGTAGTGACTCTCTTGTCTCCCATCCTTCTTTTCTTGGTGTATTCTTCCAATGCACATATATTTTCTTCTTATTTTTCTTACAACTCTAGTGGTCTCATGGGTAACAATCAACAAAACTGGATGATTATGAATCATAGTTGCTCCATGTGGTTGGATGTTTGTGATGCATGTGAGGTGGTAGCTCAACCTCATAAGAAACTTCCCCAATCCTCTTCTTCACCTGATATGGACCCTCAATTTTTTTTATCAAAGACTTCAACATCCCTCTCGGTGGTGGAAATTGATCCTTCATCATCTTCGAAAATACCATATCCCAACATCAAAATGCATGTCACATCTATCCTTATCTTCCCATTTATTTAACCTATATGTTTCCTTTGTCAAGTTCACCCAATCTAGCTGAGAATGTATGTTCTCTTTGTAGTCTGCCAAGAATCTCAAGGTTGTTGGATGTTTTCCATAGCATATCAACATCACCATATGTGGGGAAATAGGCATGTTCCAATTGACTAGCTCAAACAAATTGTAACATGTCGTAGAAATCTTCTGAAGGTTGCAACTAAACTGGGTTGCATCCATCAGATCTGGCCAATTCCTATGATCATCTCTCACATAATGTATCAAGTATTCCTCCAACAATGAGTTAAAATGTTTCATTTTTCCATCTATTTGCAGATGAAAGATGGAACTAAACAACAACTTTGTCTACACAAGTTTAAATAATGAGGTCCAAAACTTCCCTGTTAATATTGTATCCTTGTATGATACAATTCTCAAAGGTAAATCCCAATACTTCACTACATTCTTGAAGAATTTTTCTGTCATCTCCTTAGCTCCACATGGTACCTTTATTGGAACAAAGAATACATATGAGAAATGATCAACAATGACCATAATCTCATTACACCCCTAAACCATCAGTATATGAGATATGAATTCCATTGAGACACTTTTCCATGGTATGTCTGGAATCGGTAAAGGCTGAAGTAGTCCTCTTTGCTATTTGGTTTTTGATTTTTCCTGCTGACATATGATGCAAGTATGTGCATAATTTTCCACATCTTTCCTCATACGCTCCCAAAAGTAGCATCTCTCTAGTAATACTAAAGTTTGATGCTTCCCTGGGTGGCCAACCCATGGAGAATCATGATGCTCCTTCAAAAACTACTTTCAAAGTCCTTGTGACCTAGGAACATAGACGCGGTCACCATAAAACATGATTCCATGAAAAATGAAGAACCTCATAGTCTTCCCTTCCTTTACCCTCTTCACAATATTCTTTGTTGTAGAGTGTATTTCCATGATTGTTATTCTCCTGGTTGCTTATGATGTTTAATGTAAACAATTATAATTTATCATTTAACACGATAAACATGAAGTACAACGCAAAAAATAAGAGAAAAAAGGCACATGAAATTGAGTAGCCGCAAAGATATCAAATTATCAACAACAATGATTCTACTTCAATCATTAAAACTATTGGAAAAATCAAGCATTCAAATTAGAAACATTATAACTTGCAATAGTTTTTTGTAAGTGTCTCTATGAATCAAGAGTTGTATGAGTCATTGATTCAAAATTGATAGGGTTGAGTGATTTTACTTATAATCCATTTTATAATAGAAATTTGCTTAAAATGGACAAGAATGCCATCATTATCAAATCAAATCATTGTAAAAATATAACACACCTAGTCCCCTCAAGGCTTTTTGATTGTATGGATTGTACAAACCCAAACTCTAAGGTTAATTTATGGAGATGGGGTTATTGAATTTCTCTTCGTTCAACCACCTTAACTTATTTTCTAAGATCACCATCATCTTCTACTCATCGATAGATTTCAAACATTACAAACTTCATTGAAATCTGAGCTCTATACACAAATTTATAGCCCTCTAAAGAAATACCTTTCTGAGAGCCATCTCAACATTCATACCATTGACACATGGCAATACTTTTCCCTTTCGTCACCATCATATAATGCTATGTCAGCTAACATGGTTGGCATATGGCAGGTTGTTGCCAACATGTCACCACCACATAGGGCCACATTTACAACTAGACACATTGTCTCAACCAACCCATCAAGATCTAAAAATTTCCATAAATCCCATTTATAAAAGTTCTAGATCTCAATCTTCTAGATTTCCAAGTCTTCCAAAATAATTTGGAAAATCCAAAACAACCAGATATATCTGGATCCAAGAAATTCACTTTGTCACCAGTTAACACCTAGATCCAAGAAAGACTTAGAGTTCCCTTTTATAAAAAGCTAGATTTATGAATATTCATATTCCTAGATATTTAGATCATTTTATATATGAATAAATCCCAATAACCACCATGGTGACTTCCACCTGGCTTCCACCTCATCATTTTCATACTCCACTCTCCATGTCAACACACCATGTTAGCATGCCATGTCAATATGCCACATCATGACATGATTTCAGCATGCCAACTTCTCCACATGGTATATCCATTTGGCATCTGGGTCTTAGTTTTTCCAAAGGTTGGATTCTATATTTTTGTAACCGTGATGTCCAGGTTCCAATGTTGTGGGTTTCACCCATCTGGCATTTGGATTTTTCCAGAATTACTCTTTATTAGAGTTTCCATTTTCCTAGATATTTGGATGTCTAGAACATCCAATTATTCTACTATGCACTTCCATAGAAACCCACATGTCTAAATATATAGATATCTCGTGCATCCCAAACCTTCTACTAGTGCTTTAACAAAACTTTGGATTTCTACTAGTGCCTTATAATGAGAACATTCTCTCTTTACTGGATTTTCACTAATTCCTTACAATGAGAGAATTCACTCTTTACTATATTCCACCACTTCTATCCCCTTTTCGACTAAGCCCAAGGTCATGGGCCCTCACTGTCTCGTGTGACCATGGATTGGGGATAAAACCTCCAATCCCCAAATTTTCAAAATTACAGAATTTCCAATGGGATTATCAGCTTGCTCTCAAGGCTTGAAACCAATTTCAATAAGGAAAATACTTATCTAGACCTATTTAAGGATGTTGAAGTCCTCCTCAACCTATAAAAAAATCTCTTATCTTTCCAATAATAAGGAAACTTCTCAACATAATTCAGAAGAGGCCCCATAAAAAAATCCACAAATTCACCCAACCAAATGAGTTTCTCCCACTAATTTGAGGTTGCAAACTTCACGCTTCAAGCTCCAAGTATTATAAACAAAATTCTAGTACTCTTGTCTATCTATTGAGGAAATCAAAGTCCTAAATCCTCTTGACAATAGATCCTTAGGACATACATATGCGCAGCACACACACACACACACACATATATTACTTAAGAATAACTCATTATCATGAGAAATTATAGTTAGTAATCAAGCATATGTAAACATTACCTGAACTCATCATTAGATACATACTTAGTAACAAAATATAGAAACATTCACAACACTTTAAATAGATAATTTCATTTCATTGACGAGAATCATATGTACACTTATTTGAGTTTCTTTAAGCTTTGTTGGAAATATAAGAAGGGAGAGTCGCTCTCCACTTAACCATAGGCTCAACTACACTGCAGTTTTCTTGTACTTGGCAACCCCTCGACCTAGATCTGATACCACAAGAGGAAGACTCACTTAGGAAATAATAAGATAATTATAGGGTAGATACATAAATACAACTCTCCTTCACATATAGAAATTAATATACCATCTTTCAACCTACGAAGCTAGGGCCTTTTATCATTCACAATGTCGCCACAATAGGTTTGCACAACACTAAAGGAGTCCTTCTCTGATCCAAAGTTCCTTGGAACTTCCCTTTTATTAGTTCTTTTCGTGCTTTATTCAAACAATTTATTTAGTGATTACTAACTGCTCAACTTAGGCCGAAGGCTTCAACATTGACTTCCTTAAATAAAATGGGTCAATTACATTTTCACATAGGTTGTTGTATCAAAAGGTATTTTGTCACCACCTATTTATAGACACAATATATGAACCCACGCGTGCCTCTATTTTTCTTTTCACATAGTTTTCTATGGTTGACACTACATGATTTTTTAGGGTCCAATACTTAGACTATGTGGTCAATTCAAAAGCCTTTAGGTGGATATGTTTCTCATACCTCTAAAGATTTTTTATACCACTCCCACTCTTTCTCATCATTGTCGATAATTGGTAATTCAACAAGCAATCCAATTTCAACAATGTTACCAACTTAATGAGAAATTTACCAAGTTGTTATTTTCAAGGCGTTGAAAATTATTTTTATTGATGTCAAAGTATGTTCAAACGAAAGAGAAAGTTTTATATTCAAATAGCATATTTCAAGGCCTTTCCAACGATATATGATACACATTCTAGAAATATTGTTTTCGGGTTTTTGATGCCCCAATTAGATAGCTTATCTTTGAATACATTTTTACTCCAATGACCTAGCCCAAATGGGAGCATACGATATATGGCTGGAAAGCGTATTTTGAGACCTTTCCAACAATATATGGAACTCCCCCTAACTCCTAACAGTTGAAGAGAAATGATTTTTTGAATATTCATTATATATTTCGCTAAGTCTGCCCAACCAATGCACAAGTCAACCCCACCAGTGGATAATTTGACCCTGCTTTTGAGAGTCAAACACACTATATATAGCCATTATGTGGAGGAACCTAGAACTCACTCACTCTATCCAATTCAACTTTGTCTAAGAAAGTGAAGGAGCAGTTATGGGGTCCATACCTCATGAACCAAGTTAAATGAAGCCGAGTTGGACATGTTTTCAATGGGAAGGCTTTTCGGGCACATTTTTGGAAGGGTTTTTGGCACTTTTTAGGAACGCTTTTAGTTCAAGTTAGAATGGAAAGCTGAAAATCTATTCTAGAGGCTAAGTTTCATCCCTATTGAAGGTGAATTTTAGCATTGTTGAAGGTTGAATTTCAATCCTATTGAGGTTGAGTTTCAGGTTTATTCTTGGGGCCGAATTCTTTTGTTTGAAGAATAAGTTCGGGTTTGACTTGAAGGTTGGTTTATGATTTTTTAAAGATTGACTTAAATTTGGTTTGTGGCCAAAGTTGCAGTCCCATTATAGACCTAGTTTTGGTATTATTTTTGAGTTGGTCGAGCTTTGTTGGAGAATTATTGTAGAGATCCTTGGAGGATGAGGTAGTGATAAGGGAGTTGTTGGCTGAATCAGTTGTGATGTTAAGGTGATGATAGGGTTTTGCCCTATAGTGGATAGAGGTGCAGTGAGAACAAGGTTATAATGGAAAATTTTGTGATATGCTTATGGGATGTGTAAGGTGAGTGTTTAATGCAAATGTTGATAGGTCACGGGAAGTAGACCTTCAAGGTTGTAAAGGCCTGTTTTGGTTTCGAGTGTGTTGAAAAAGCATATGTAGCAGAAATACATCTAGAGTTTTGAGTACAAGCCACTAGATAAACATGCATTCTCTTTGTACATATAATAAGCCTAAGAAATGACACTTTAATGCAAGAGTTGAGAAAGTTGAAGTGTCAGATGGGAAAACCACTTTTTGATCAAATAGATAGAACTAACATGTGGCAGATCAAGTCTAAAGAGATAAGTAAAGAAGCATAGTTGAAGAACAAAAGGTTAAGGTGTATAGGTTAAGTGGCTATGATCTTGACGTCACAAATTTGAGGGTTGCATGGTTAGACGACAAATCACTAAAGAATTTTTGAGGACCAAAAGTTAATGGGTTGGAGCCTATGATTTGTTGATTTTGTGCTCAACTAGGGAGGGTTGCTATCTCCTGTAGGTTGGTGCCTACATTTTCTAAGTTGGTGTTATTAGACATCACCATGGCAAATACCAAATATGAAGGATAAGCATTGAATGAATTATTATTCACAATGATACATATTTATAATACATTGGAGTGACCCTTGGTTTCATATTCCAAGTGGTCTTTTGGACTCCCTTTGACTATTCAACTTCCACACCAACCCTTAGAGGATTAAGTGTCCAACTTCCCCCCCTTAATCTATTTGAAGAATGAGTGATTTTATGAAAATTCTCACATGGATGAAGATCAAAACAATGATCTTTCATATGGCCAATTCATTCATAATGTTGGCATTTAACATTCTATTCTTGATGCTATGGAAGAGGAGTGAAATCTAGAACAACTGAAGGTGAATTGTCATGAAGAAACCCAACACTATGGAACTTGATGAGATTTGAGTAATATGGAATATGAAAGGATGCATCATTTTCATATCCAAGACCGTTTTTGTTTCTATTATTGACAAGCTCTTCCCAAGGTCTGATAATGGGATTGGGAAGTGGAACCTAAATATTTGCATATTTATACAAAACTGCTCTTGAAATGGGTACTGCACCTATAGTGTCTTGTTGCTGATGAGAATATGTCTCAATGTTCTGAACAAAAATAGATTCAGAATGATATCTATTTTGTAACCCATCTTGTCGTAGTTGTGATTCAAGTTGCAAAAATTCAATCTTCTCTTGTGTATGTTGCAAGCAAGTTTAAATGTCAAAAAGAGTTTCCTTGTTGATGTTAATTGTGCTTTGAGTAGTTAACATAATTAGAGTTCTCAATAAATCTAATAAATTGCCAATTTGAGTCATTTTTAAACTTCAAAGGTCAACTCAATTCATGAAAAATAATCCAAAATAAATAAAACTCACTTGGAAACCTTCAATGTTTCAAACTAGCACAGAGAGGAGCAGTGTCTTCGGGAGGTTTCCTGCGTGCTTCAACATCAACCTCAGCTTCAACCAATTTATTTATGAGTTTTTCTAGTTTAGGAGAAGGATGTTCTGGATCCAAATAAACAACTCATAGAATCTTCTCTACTACCACTAGTTCCTTGTTGCTCTGGTGGTTCTACAAACTTAGAGACAGTTTATATAAGTGACTCTCATGGAGTAAGCATACCACTTGGAGGGCACATAAAGAATCTTTTAGGAGTGGTAGTTTGAAACTTGAATGCCACATTGAAACGACTTATATTAAGAATCCTTATTGCACTTAAAACTTGTTTACCAGGTTCATAGGGGAAGTAAACCTTGTTATGAGGATCAAGCCTGAGGCTGAGCCTGTGTTTTTTGGGGAAGCCCCTTTACTAACCCCGGTAAGTGATAACCTCATCTACAGAGAAGCTTGATAGGCCTACATTTCTTCCGTCAGCTGTAAAGAAGAAAAAACCTAGGCAAAATTTCATCATCGTCTGTGAAAAATGTTCCCAAGAAGAAATTAGGTTCCTTAAAAGAATTCAAGGCTTGGCTTGGTTGAGTCATAAACAATGAGGAATATGCAAAAAATGGATACAATATATCAGGAATTTGTAAAGACTTCGAGAAAGCAGCGGGAAATATTCTGGATGAGCAGTGACTCAGATTTCTAAAGATAATCGATCTTGTGAATGAATGCAAGGATGTTGCATTGCTCAAAGAAGTAAAGAGGTGTTGCCGCGTGGCATTCCCTGTTGTTAAACCAGTAAACAAAACAACCCTGGGACTTCAATTCCTTGGGTGAATCCAAATTCTATGCCCAAGACAAAAACGGATCCAAGACTAAAGCTAAAAGCCTTGGCAGATGACTTTAGGAAATATATACATCAAATGGTATTGACTGGTCAATTGTCACAAGGTTTCTTGATGTCTATTCCGCGTCAAAATTTTGAAGAGCGTACAGGAAAATTTCTTGATGTTAAACATCTTGGTTACCAAAAATTATCTGAGCTTGTTGCATTATACAATCACCTTGTCCCAGTGAACAATCCTAGCCTTGAACCTGTGTGATTATTGTTGAAGAATGTGTAACTAGGTTTGGTCTTTATAAATATGAAATGTATTTTTGTAAATAATAAAATAAAAAGAAATTATTATTCGAGCATGGGTTTCATGCTCAAGTTATTTTATTTTATAGGTTAAACACCCATTGAGTGCTTCTAGGGTTTATAATCATTGTCATATATTGAAGACATTATAGGCACATTGCATCTTGTAAAGAAAAAACTATTTTGTCTTTAAAGTGTCGAAATACCTCCAAGATCAAGTTGCCCTAAGGAGTTGTCAAGTCGGCCTACATGAAGAGCCACATCTACCACTTGGAAGAGCCTATATATAGAGAGGAAATCATCCTCCAGTAGATACATTCACTCATATTGTTCTACGCAAAGAAGAGGAAGAGAAGAAGTCTAAGAAGAGGGTATGAAGAAGTGGAATTCGAAGAAGTCAAAGTGCTTGGGCTAGATCTCTCTCTCTTGAGAAGGTTGAAGTTAGGGTTTCTACGTTGGGACTATCATTTGGTTCAATCTTGGAAGAAGAAGAGAAAGAAGGGCAAGCAAAGGTCTATTAGGGTGTCTCATTAGCCCTAATACTGAAGGAAAGGCAAGTGAAGGGAGGAGAAGGATATTCGAGGGAGATCGAAGTCTCCAAGAGAAGCAACAACAATTGCAACAATTGAAATGAGCTAGAATTTCAGATCTACAATGAGAGGTCAAAGTCACTACAACAAGAGGCCAAATTGATGTTGATATTGGAGGGATGGGGATAAAACTGTTGGAATTATGGCACAGGTTTGGAGCTATGGTGCAGGTGTTGTCCTTAATGGCAACACCCTTTGGTAACAGATCTCAGTTCAGGCACTCAGAAAGAAGAAAAAGACATATACGCAGGTTCATCTAGACGAAGACACGTATACACGCGGGTTATACATTACAAAAGCGTGTATATGTTGGGGATCATACTTTTGGTCCATGGTAGTTAGTTCTTGGAATTTGAACCTATGTTTTGGACCATGGCGTCTCGTCAAATGTGTTGATCCCTAGTTTTGGGTTCATGGTATTGAAATGTTATGGTTTTGGACCATGGTATTGAGGAAGGCCTAAGACTATAAAAGAGGAAGGAGATCATGTGGCAAAGAATTATCTGCATTATTATTAAATATTTGATAAAGTGCTGGTATATTGGTAATCTGGTGGTGAGGCAGATCTGGAGCTGAATGAAGGAGGAACCTTAGTGCAAAAGAAGGATAAGTTCTATTCATGGGTCATAATCTTTAAGCTTGAATGATAGTATCTTTGTATGATTTTGATCTGCTAGATGTGGCGATTACTTGATCTATAAGCCTGATAATCTGGGTTAATTAGTGATTGAATGGTTGAAAGAGTGAATTATCCTTTATAAGATCTGTAGGCAGGTTCAGTAAGGCGAAGGCGCGTATACACGAAGGTCCAGTGAAGTAAAAGAGCGTATACGCAGGTTGTTCTATGCACAAAAGTGTATGCACGCTAGTTTCAGGCTGTTGAAATAGCGTATATACTCTAAGTTGTGATCTAGCTGCTTCTGTCTATTGCTGCTATGCTTTGGGTTCTGTTTTCTGGTGTATGGTTTCTGGTACTGTGTTTTGGGTACAACTATAAGAAGAATATCTACTTGATTCAGATCTAATTTGTGAAAAGGAGATTGGTTGATTCTTGATGATTGTTTGATGTTCATGGATCCAGTCTGAAAAGTTGATTAACGTGGTCCCTGGAAGAAAGAGAAGGTGTAGCCTTCTGTAGGTCAGCACCTACGTACTAGTATCTTGGCTAGTACAAGAGGTAAAGGGGGTTTTAGCTCCCTTCCAGGAGAAGCCTGGAACGAGAGAGAGTTGTAGCTCTCTGTAGGTTGCAGCCTGCGTACTGGTAAAGGACTGCACCAATACATTGTAAACAGAAGTTTCTAATTAAAGAAAGATAGAGACGAATTGCAGCAGGTGGTTTTCACTCGCATTGGGTTTCCACCTTATATCTGGTGTTCTTGTGTTTGATTGTCTTTCTGCTCTGTTTTACTGTCTCTGGTTATTGGTTATTTGATGCTGCATTTCAGATTAACAATCATCATCTGAAAGTTTAAGTAAATTAATAGTTTGCTCTGTATACGCGGTTTTACTTCTGAATAGTTGCGTATATACGCGGGTTGAATTAACTAAAGTAGCGTATACAATTTGGTTTTTGGAAAAGGATTATTTGACTTGATAATACTGATTCACCCCCCCTCTCAGTATTATTTCCAACAAATACCACTTTCTTTGTTGTCTTTGCCTCCACTTTTGCCTTTGTAAAAATCCAAAACAATTAGTCATAGGTTATGGATGTAAATTGTAATAACATTAGGAACTTATTAGTAAGATTAATTACAAATGATTTGTTGAGCTTTAAGTTTGGATGGCAAACAATAAACATTGAGTAAATCTAAGAAATTAAGTCATTCTTTTTTTCATGTTTACATATTCCATCTGACTAATATTATTGAACATGTGGACTCATAGTTATTTTATTGCATTCATAATGCTATGTGTTTATTTGCTAAAATTTAGGACATGGTTATAGCTTTAGTAACTAATATGATTATTATTTCAACACACTGGAGGACCTATCAACCACTCAATATGTGTTTTATGGAATACCCACTAATAAAATAGACAATGGGAACAAAAACACATGATTAAGAATTGAATATAAATATGTCAACAATCCATCAATCTTGTACACGTTTTGTCAAACTCATCATAAATATAATGCATAGTTTTTCTTTGTTTCACATCAAACTACTAAATGATTATGCTTGTGATTAGAAGATCTATTAAGCTTCATGGAATTTTCTAATTTTGTATTCTTGATTAAGTTTAGATATGAACTTACACAAAATGAAGCTAGTGAGTATCACAAAACCTAAAATTGGGATTACAATAATGTGAAGTGTGATTCCATTCATTCAATTTATAACATCTTCAAATCCTCATTCCTTCTCCAAAATGACCATTCTTATTTTTTCTATTCCATGCATCTTTACTATATTGCATTCTTTCGCTTTCTTGCTTTTGTTTCTATCATCTTTGACATTAGTTTGACAATTCTTTTCAAATATTTTTAGAGTGTCCCATAACTCTCATTCCCTTTGCCTTATCCCTCATCCCAAGCACGGGATCAAGGAGACATAACCTTTGTAGGATTAATTCTTAGAACAACTTTTTTAAAGTTGGTGAGATTTTTAAGAAATCTAGGAAAAATGTAACTTATCGACTAAGGATCATGCTCTAACATCCCACTATTGCATACAATTTCACATGCTTGGAGAGATAAAGTGAAGAATCTATACTCTCAATAAAATTAACATTAGGTAATCTGGATGAGTAGATTCTTTGATTTTGTGTTCTTCTGAATTTTGAAAAGTTCCAATTCATACATATTATAACCTAAATAATAAGCAATAGATATTATCATGTTAAATTGTTAGATTCGTAGAAACATACAACTCAACTATAATATTTTGAAAAAATGATTAGTCTCCAACAATAACCTCAACATCTATTATAACTTCTTATTTTCTAATATAACTTATTATAACTTCTTATTTTCTAATATAACTTATTATAACTTCTTATTTTCTAATATAACCTAAAATAAATATAACTACCACATTAAAATATAGTCGATACAACAAATAATACATACATTACATTTTTTATATAAATATTTAACAATAATTTATTGTTATATTAAAATTTATATTACCATTTTTATGTTTTGAAAAAATTCAAATAAATAATATATATAAACTATTTAAAAAAAACTTTTCTAATTAAAATAACAAATACATTTATATATTTTTAATTGAATTTAATATTTTATATAAATATATATTATATAAATTAATATTATAAAATTATTTTTCAAATTTTCATTATAAAACAAATTATATTCGGTAAAATATACAAAATTTTCAACTTTTCATCTTAATGACTTGAAATTAAAAGAAGAATTTGATATGGTTGGTTGTTTCCAAGGTAGCTTGTGGGGTGCCGTTGGAAGTTGGAACGGGACACTAAAGGTACGGATTGCCGATACAAGGTACCCTTAATGTTCCCAAAGGAAATGGACGGCGGTGGAAGCAGAAACTGACGCCACCGGCAATCGAGACGAATTGCTACGACCAACCTCGACATGGGCCGTCTCACACATTATGACCTCTAAACATTTGTTTAGACAAATCATTTTTCTCCTCAACAACCACAAAGCTGTAACCCAAAACCCACGGCCCACTTACATGAATACCACCTTGATTTTAGAATCTTCAAATTCACTAGTTTTGATAGGTCTAATGGTCCAAATTCCCAATATCATTTATTCCTATGGTATATTTTTTTAATAATAATATTTTTGTGTTGAAATGCGCTCATTGAGTTTGGTATGGAAGTGATGTTGTAAAATTATAGGTAATGTAATATTATGTTAATTTAGTCAACATAAAATATAAAAATAATAATTATATATAAGTTTGAGTAAATTATTTGATGGGTTTATCAATAGTGGTTTACAAATCATGGTATTTGTCCATGATATTTGTTATGATGAAGTTTATTTAAAGGTTCGAGGAAATTTATTATGGAATGCAAGAGAATTTAGATCCATTTTAACTTCACTTGATCCCTCTAGGCGTTTAGTAGATCTGAATTTAAGATGGATCTAGACTAGTTTAACATTAATTATAAGACAATATATTCTTCATAATGCAAACAACATCTCCTCATATTTTTATGAGGGAAATTACATAATTATTATACATGTTATTTCCTACCCTATAAAAATAAATTTTCCTCCTTTTGAACCTTATTATGAACGAGATTAATTTTGGTATTAGAGGTGCTAGTTACTTGAAATTGTTGAGGAGGCAATCCCAACTTCTGTGTTATTCTTTGAAATAAAATAGGTTACTTCTAGAAAATTAGGATTGCTCTTCTCAGAATCTCATATTTGTTGATTTTCTTCATTTCCCCTCTTCTTTAGTATACGAAAATGTTCAACTTTTGAATTTAGATTTCATATTCTTTTTCTATTGAATAATGAACTCATATATGAAGACAAACTTATGAATATTATTAAAACTATAAATAATGGTATTGAATTTATAATTGTGACGAAGATGAGTTATCTTTTAGATTGTGATATCCACCCATAACTCATTTTCCACTTTATGTACCTTTCGTAGTTGTTTATAAAATCCAAGTTATTACACATATCAACGATAAGAAAGATGGAGTTTAAAATTTTATTATTGGTTGTTGGGATTAAATTGCACAAGGCACAAGGCTAAGTGGAAAAGTGATAAACAATTGGTGTTCAATATCTTTTAATTGAACTTTAAGAATATTATAAGTTGGAAAAATTATAAATAATTGATAATAAGGATAATGGTCCCATCTTTATCAAACACATAATATTATGAAATCAACAACCTCAAATTGTAATAATGAAATCACTACCCTAGTATCCATCAATATCCAAATCACCAGCCTAGCATCCATCCCTTGGAAAGTACTGAAAACATTTTCAATTCCTTTGTTCAACTGGAAAATTCATTTGATGGAATCATTATCTCACATGCTTAGAAACATAGGGGAGATAACTTTGTAGCTTAGGCTATAAGGGTCTTTCTTTTAATTATATAATCTATTATATTTTTCTTTTCACCTTCTATTCAAATGAAAGCGATCAATTGAGGTGAGCAAAGTTGTGCTCCTCCATCTCGTTCTTTAAAAAAAATTGATGGTGTCATATACAAAAAGAGACATATATATAAAAGTTATATTGAAACTATTTTGAAAATGTTAAGATGATAGTTTAGGGTTTTTGTGCTGGTCATTGAGTGTTAATTATTTAAGTAATTTTAGATTAAAACATATTTTTATTTTTAATGAATAGTAGGTTTTCTATTTAATTATGAAATTAGAATATAAAGATTTCAAATTTTAAAGATTTTTTTTCAAAAATAAATTTAATGTTATGAAACGGACAAGGGGAGAAGTTATTAAATAGTAACAAATGATGGAGATTTAAATTTGATATGGACACCATTAGACTTTCTTGGATATTGGTGTAGAGGAACCCTAATTTCTAAATAGTAAATTTGACATTAGTAGTGCCTCATTAGTTATCTGGGATTGATCCTAAGAAGGATGAAATTAATGGAGAGTGCATGAGTTTGAGGGGTCACTATTCAACAGTGAGAAGGATGCTTCCACATTATTCACTGAATTGGTTATTTTCATTTGTTTACCACTAAGGACATATGGATACTCATTAGAATCCATCATGGGGGAGAAGATGCATGGAAACAAGCAAATAAATCATCAATCAAAAACATATACTGTTGATTTGGTAAGTGTTAAACCTACCTTTAACTATTATAATAAACATTCTCAGTGTATAGGTAGGAAGAAGTTTAGGATGCAAAGGGAGGTGGGAAAGTATTTGTTGTTGAGAGCATCTTGGAGTACTTGGAAAAGACATTTATAGGTCAATTTGATGCTAAGAGATATACAAACAAGTTTCTTAGGTGATGTATGACACATCATTGGGTTCATTTGTTAGATTATTATCTCGCCCTTACCATGGCTTGGAGGATACACAATACCTTCTTATTTAAATCTCAAAGCAATAGGTTGAATATATCTAATGAGGAACCTGATTTCATGGAAATTCAACCTTAACCTTACACGGTTGCCTTGCTTCAATATGCCTAGAGAGAGAGTAACAAGGATCCCTATAATGGCCAAGTTTGGTTGGGTATGTGTTATATTTTTTGCATGGTTAGCAATGTTTGACCCTAGTTCCTAATTGGGGGTAGGGGGAGTGGGGCTCTTGCCCCTGTGTAGAAATTTTGTCGTGGGGGGTTTGGGGAGGGGGGGAACACTTTTATGGAGCTCCCCCCTTGGCATGGGATTTTGGGTGCAACACCCCCAAAGTGAAATTTTTAGAAAATTCGCCTTGTAAAATATTGTAATTTCATAGTCAATCTGGACTATTCATCAGTTTGTCATAGATCTAATGATAGAAAGTTATGTTAGGGTTTTTCCCCTAGAAGGAAACTCTATTTTAAGAAGGAATTGTATTATTCAATCATTGAGAGATATTAAAAACTATTGTTGGCTTTCCCAATTTTGGGTTTCTAGGATAAAATATCTATGTTAATTTGTGTGTTTGCTATTCAATATTTTATGTTTAATTGAAAAATACTTTTTTAGCAACTAATTGGATAGGGTTAAAACCTACGTTTGGTATCACAACAATTTTGGCTTCAAGGGGACACCTTTGTGGTTAAGAGGTTTGACTCAAGCCTGTGGTAGACCTTGTTATAATGGGAGATTTGCGGAAGTGATTATTGTGGTGAAAAGGAAATGGAAAGCAATTCAAAGATAAAGAAAAATAAATTCAGTGGGCAAAGTTTTAAGCTATGGAAGCTCAAAATGGAAGATTTGTTGGTGTACAAAGACCAGTGGATCACTGTGGATATTGGCTTTACACCAACAAGGATGCCAACATAAGACTAAATGAAGTTGGATCGAAAGGAAAAGAGCACAACAAAATTGTGTCTCTTAGATTCAATATTATTGAATGTTTCGAGAGAAGCTACAACAAAGGATTTATGGGACACGTTAGGGGCTTTGTATTAGTCTAAGTCATTGGTGAACAAAATTCTCCTATGAAAGAAGCTATATAACCTAAGGATGAAGGATGGAGACTCAGTGACATAGTATTTGAATGCCTTCAACACTATGGCAAGTCAACTATTATATATTGATATTGAGATTTCATATGAAGATAAGGGAATTAGTTTGGTATGATCTCTATCAAACTCATGGGATAGTCTAGTTTTTTCCATATGTAGTAATGTAACTACTTTAAAGTTCGATGAAATAGTCTCATCCTTGTAATAAGAGATGAGATGGAAAAACATGGAAAGCTACAAAAAAGATGTCTTGTCTATAAAAGGATGCTCCCATAATAGGAATAAAAAATAAGTCCTTGAGTTGGAGATATAAATCTAGAGGAATATCTAAGTCTCCATGAAAGTTCATAAAAGTATGCTAGATATGGGGAAAAGAAGGGAACTACAAGAAGGAATGTAGAAGTAAAATTCCTGAGAAAGGGAAGAGATCTAAAGATGCTCCTTTTATAGAAGCTAAAAATCTTGAGATGAAGGAAGGGATGTGTACTTGGCTTCTTCAAGTACACATGTAGATCATGAGGCATGGTTGGTCGACTTAGGTGCATCATTTCATATGGCTCCTCACAAAGAAGGTTTCGAGTATGAAAGATTTGATGATGGTGATGTTTTTCTAGGAGATGAATCGAGAACCAAAATGATCAGACAAGGAAGAGTCAAAGCTACTTGGTTAAATAGTGGTGGTTTTGGGCACATGGTTATGGTTTCCCATGGTTTTGTGCACATGGATTGTATTTAATGAAGCCTTTAAAAGGCTAGAATACTACATTGTAATGTTCTAGTGATGTGAGCGGGAAGGCTCACTTGGTCAACTTGGCGAGGTTTTAGCCAAGGGACTAATAGAATATTCTACTAATTTTTTTCCCTTGAATTGAGGTTTTCTAGGATAAACATTGTGTTTATGGGTTGTGATTTTTTATTGGTTATTTTAATCTTCTCTTAGTAAATTTGATTTTCTCTTCCATAATTTTAACATGGTATCCGATTATTGGATAATAGTTAAGAGTGTTGTTAGGTATTTGTGTGGCACTACGAGATATGGATTGTGATACCAAGGAAGACTAGGATTAAACATAGAGTTGGAAATACATGGATTTGTTGATGTGGAATGGGTTGGAGATCTGGATTGCAGAAGATATAAAAGTGGGTATGTTTTTAACCTATTAGGAGGAGAAATCAATTGGATGCGGAAAATACAATCTATAGTGGAATTCTCAACTAGAGACATTGAATATATGGTAGCCACTCTTGCAAGAAAGGAAGAAATATGGTTATATAGATTATGTTTAGGTATTGGGTTAGTACAACAATTTGTAAGGATAAACTGTGATGGTCAAAGTGCATATTTCTTAGCATAGAACCCTACTTATCATTCAAATACAAAGCATATTGATGTTTAGTATCACTTTGTGAGAGATACGATTGAAGAGAAGAACATGTTATTGGTAAAGGTGGACACTATGAAGAATTTTGTAGATTAATTGACAAATTTGCGAGCACTTAGAAGTTATCTTGGTGTAGGGAAATAATGGGCATTACTCTCATGGATTGTTGATCATGTACTCGTACGACCCCTTGTATGCAAAGAAAACAATAAGTAGGAAAATGTTGGGTATGTGTTATATTCTTTGCATGATTATCCATGTTTGGACCTTAGTTCCTAATGCAGGGGGTGGGGCTCGCTCCCCCATATAACTATTGACATGGGGGGGTCCAAGGGAAGGGGGGTGATGACAATTTGATGGAAACCTATTAGTTTTCAGTAGAAACAAATAGGTGTTTTAGTCTCTATATTGTCTAAGAGGCTAAGGAACACGAGATCTCCAAAACCCATAAAAGGTTTCACAACAAAAGCCTTAGAAACATCTAAATTAGATTAACTGACCAATAATTAAATATTTCCTATGTCTAACTTAGGAAAATTGGTTAATTAAATCAAGTTAATTGAGGAAAATCATTTTTTCTCTAGAGACTTATGGAAAAGTGATTTGATGGAGTTAAGATGATCTTAGACATTGATTGAGATGTGATCATGGTTGTTGAGAGTCCAACGAGAGATTATAAAAGCAAGTTGATGGGGTTTGGAGAAGACACACACAAATGAGTTCAAGTAGTTAGATTTACCTATTTGCAATGATTCAATAAGGGCGAACTTGAAGAAAAGGGAGACACCGATAGAGGGGTTTCAATGGAGATTTGAAAGGAGAATTCCATAGAATATTTCCTTAGTTTTTCTAGTGTTTTAGTGACAGGAAGAGGAGGATGATTTATCTACAGAGGAGGCCATATTTAGCTAGTGCAAGTAGTCAGTTTAACAGTGTGAGAGGCAGAGGAGCTTGTTTCAGTGAGCTAGACCTGGATCTATCACCTAGAGCTAGAGCGAATGGACCAACATTAGTACTAGAGGAAGAATGACTTACAAGGAAGGGTTCCCAGAGGTTTTGAAAATTATCCAAATCTAGGAGTGCACATTTTAGGCAAGAAGTGTGAATAGCTACTAGGAGGATTAGTTGGATTGCAAAGGAGATTTTGAATCTCTAGATCAATTAGCTAGTGGAGTTTATTATTTTCCAGAGCTTTTTGATGGGTCCCATCAATAGGTATATCATAAGGTGCATTTTTCCATCCTCCAGCCTATAATTTCCTCTTTATTTTCATTTATTAACATATTTTTGACTATAATGTGCTTAATAAGGAGACTAAACGATGTTTGTTATACTTCGTGGCCTAATGTGGTTAATGTGTAGGAAACGAGTGCTTATGACTGCATTTACTATGAAGAGGCAGTTTGGAGGTAGCTAGAGGAGATGTAGGAGGCTTGTAACCTGCATTTACTCACCTACAACTCAAATTGATCCCTAAAATAAATCAACTACAACTCGAGGATCTACTAGCAACCGATGCACTCGAGGAATTGCAAGGATCTAAGGGAGCTAGATCCATGTTTTTAGATATTTTGAAGGGAAGCAATCCTCTTTCCAAGGAGGTTGTCCATCAATCATTTTTGTATAAATAATCAAGCCTAAGGGCTCAATAGGATTCAAAATTTTGGAGCATATAAGCACTACTGAGAGCTAAGAGCTTGAGATTGCCATTTTCATGATATACTTGAAATCTATTTTATGTTAATGAAAATCTTACTATTATCTTTCATCCGAGTTTGTTTCAGAGGGGCGAGTCCCCTTGGGTTAGGGCCCAACAAAGTGGCTCTAGTCTCTCTTTGTGTATTTTATCCATGCATTTCCATGGTTAGCAACATCTCTTTTCTTTATTAATATAAATTTGCTTATAACAGTTGTTGGTTCAGGCATATATCCTACCTCTATTATGGGGAGTGTGGATGAGGAATATGTATTATCAAGCCAATAATAGTTGGTTACTTTCCTTTTTAATTGCTAGATCTTAGATTAATGATTTGTTCCATACATTGTTTTATGCATACTTAGGGATTAAATCACAATCTTCTTTAAGCTTTTATGGATGTAGGTCATATGCATGCTACTGATATCATATGTGCACCATAAAGCATAATCCTCATCATCCTCAACAGGTACATGTGGCAGTATTCAAGGTAAGATCCTCATGAGCAAGATTCAACACTAGACACTTGAGTGCTTAGATCTTGACTCAACTTTTCATGACATGGAAGAAGTAATATATCTCGACCTCATGACAACATGATATGCAAATAGGATACACGTCTTCATGGAAAATCAATGTGAGATGCATGACTCACGTGGATACACATGCAATGGAATCTCAACCACACTACAACCAAAAACATAAGGAATTAGTAATGTACTAAATGATGTAGCAATTTTCTTCAAAAAAATAAAAAAACTGACCAACAACTCTCTAAAACACATTCATGCATCAATGACCTTTCCTCATATGAAAGATGACTATCTAAATTAAGTACAATGAGTGAAGGTTTCAAAGTGAGTAATATCACTCTCTTAAACCATCACCAAACTTCCCATGGAAAACATAGTATCTTGTCTGATATAAGTGTTATACATGCAAATCATAAAGCCATATCAAAATCCCCCTAAGCATATGCCATTTCTCCATCAACAACTGTTGCTTTCTGCATAAACTTCTATTAGTGTGCATATATAGAAAAATGATCTTCTCACAACATGGCTGCAACCATCAACAATCATGAGACAAAAAGGATAAAATGATATGTAATACATCAAACCTTGTAGAACTTCCCCTAGACTCACACACTCTCCTTCTATGCATCATATTGATCTTGTAAACCTTAAATGAATAGATGCATGAAGCCTAAATATCCTCCTTTTAATCACATGAACCTATCAAGTTTGGCTTCTCTTTGAAGCCATCTCCTATTGGACACAAGACAAATATCTACTCCCCCTGAGTAGATTATATTTTTGCAAAACAAAACATTCTTCCTTGAAGAGCTAGTTCTTTGCAACTCATATTTTCTCCTCCATACCTTCTTTTTCTTCAGTGGTAGGATTTCTATTTTTGTTGGTTTGATGATGTCATATATGCAAGCTAGAGCTTTGTGGCCATATTTTCCACGCTTGAAACAATGGTTATCCAATAATCTTTGTTTTGTTGTAAAATATTTACATTCTCTAGCATGATGACCATAATGATTTCAAGAAAAACAATACCCATAAAATAAACTTGGATACCTTTTGTTTTGATTTGTTGGACCATGAATACTTGGCTACTTCCTTACTTTTCTGAATTGCTGCATGTTGTGTTTGTGATCTTCTTTTCTTTGCTTTTGTTGATAATCTCTTTTCTTCTTTGGCTTCCTTTGATGATGTTGCTTCCTAGTTCCTTGATTGATTTTAATGGTGGTAGACTTGTGTCTATCTGCTACATGGTTGTCCTCCACTTTCTCCTTTTCCTTTACAAAGCATGATTCTTCTTCAAAGCCCAATCCAATAAGGATTTCATCCAAAATTTTGGTGTTTTTCTCCAACTTTCAATACTGGTATAACTCATTATTTTCCTTTTTAAGCTCACATCCCAAAGAGGCTAACTCCACTTCTAATATTTCACAATAGATTTCCCGGTCTTGCAGTTAATTTGAGAAATTCTCGTTTTCCCTGATGACTTCCTCATGTTGCATCTTTAGCTTAATGATTTTCATATCATTACTCTTACTATCTCCTTGAGAGGAGACATGATCTACTAATGCTAATAATTTTGAGTCTTTGATAACATCCTCCTCCTCTTTAAAAATGCATTCTCTTCCATACAAGCTATATAGCTTGTCCATGATTTCTTCTGAAGTCTTGCAATGTCTCACTTTAGCTACATCATGATTTGATAATCCCTTTAAAATGATCTTCTTTACTTCCTCATTAAATTCATTCTTTGTACCATATTCAATTGAGAGCGAAATATTCACATCAAAATTTAAAAGGTATGCTTCAAATCTAACCTTCCAAAGCACATAATTTGGTCCATGTAGAAGAGGATCTACATCTGCTACAAATTTTCCCTGGTAACCCATGATCTACCTTCCCATGGTGAAGCTACACTAGAAGGAACCGTGCTTCGAAACCAATTGTTGGAACCAGGGTCACTACGGAGAGGGAGGTTGAATCTGTAGTGATAACAATAAAAAAAATTAAAACTCTTTCTCTAATATATTAATCAATTCATAACTCAACAAGTAAGCAATAGATCTGAACATGCAAATTCAACAAGAATCAACACATGAGAGCCACAACATATGAAGAAGACATGCACAATGAGACACAAACCATCACATCACATAGGAAGACAGGATATCTAGTGGAAAACCCCCTCCAGGTAAAAAACCACCCTTATTGTTGTGCTGCTCAATATATTTTATTAGTTATCAAGAAAATCATTACATAGAGAATACAAATGGAAAATATCTGAAAGGAAATATGATCTCCATCTCACGACTCTACCGACCAACATCCGCTGAAAGACTCCATGACCAACGAGCCTTTCCCAACTCCTATTGTACTTATGAAGATTTTTTTTCTCAATACTTGTTTTCTCGGATCCCCCACTCCAATCCTTTATGTGGTTCACATTTCATTTAATTTCAAACTGGAACCCCTGAACTACTCAACATGAACATCACAACAATAATATCTTCATAGCTCATAATAAAAACTCTCAATAGAAAACATCAATCACTGAATCAAACTCAACTTATAGTTCTCTCTCACATCCACACACCATCCTCAACTCACATAGCCTCAATACACTAGCTGCAAATAATCTAGATGTAAAAACTCAATGATGCAATATAAAATTTCCATATTAAAACATGAGACATTGTTGCAGCCAATCTATCATAATCATAGCAACAAATATAAACTCAAATAAAATTCCGCCCCTGTAATCACAAACACATTAGCAAACTCCTTAGTAACCTTATCACTTTTCAACTGTATAAATATTCTTCAATCATGAGTAATTCTATGTCTGTTACTGCTATAGCTCCATGCACACTCTGCTACATCAAATTCATTCTCCTCACCACTGACCAAAAAACATTATGACAATGTTCTCACTCAAGAGAACCAACACATCTTTGTTTCTCTTCATTTACTATATAATTTTATGAAGTGGTTAAGTAACTAATTACCATTATGTAGTGGAGCTCTGTTCATATGTTGGAAGTGGTATAGTTCATTGGTCCTTTATTATTCTAGCCACTAACTTCACTTAACAATGAATACTCTCTCTTTAACCATCTTCTATAAGTTAGCTTACACCTACACCAATTAAAAGAAAAAATAATACTTCCATATGTGGGGTGGGGGGCGCGCGAATCAAAGAAATTCACAATGTGTGTGAGGAATGCAAAGAAAATCTAGCTCTAAGTCTCATTGGCATGCACAACACTAGTTGATCTCTACCATCTGCATGCATAAGCCTGCTTCTCAACAATTGGAGCCTCTTAGTTGCATGCACATGCTTGTCTCCATGCAACTATGATAGAGGATAAGGAAACTCAGTCAATTTAGCTGAGAACTTGCTCAAACTTCTTCCTGATCATCATTAGTAAGTCCTCAGCAAACCACTCTAACCTCTGCAACACTTCATCAAACCATTGCCACATAACCAACATCATCTCATGTCAAACTAGGTTTACTAAAATGACAACCAACAACTGCACTAACACCTAAGCTGTCAAATTTATCCACAATTTCTCCAGAACCTACACACGCTTCAAATCATTAATGATAATCCCTACTAATCTTTACAACTAGTCATACTTGCCAAAAACCATCCACACACTCATTTGACATAAAACATCCCAAAAAACATGACTTGCTAACCTCCAACTACTGTCAACTAGCTGTAACTGCTCCACAACCTGTCAAAGACATCCACACATAAGCCAAATACCTGCACTAACATTAGAAACTACTGCACAAGATCTACAAACAATGCACAAGCCAAGTACCATCTCACTAGAACTTGCATCCAACCACCAAGCCAATTACCTATACCAATAAAAAATGTGCATAAATAAACATCTGCAACCCATCCTACCAACAACTCATGCTACCAGATTGACATCAATGCCAACCATGAACACCACATCACAATACCAATGCAAACACTATATAGGCTTCATTATTAATAGTACCATTCAGGACTGTTGTCTTGACATCCATTTGATGGATGTTCCATCCCATCGATGCTGCCGAAGAAACCAACAATCGTATAGTTGTATACCTAGCTATAGGTGCAAATGTCTCTTCAGAATTGATGCCTTCTAGTTTGGAGAAACCCCTAGCCACAAATATTGCCTTATATTTATTAATACTTCCATCTATTACGTGTTTAATCTTGTAGAGCCATTTGGAAGTTAGCACATATTTGTCTTCCAGTCCAGGAATGATTTTCCAGACTCCATTCTTCATTATTCACTGATATTCTTTGTAACACCCTCCTCTCACACTTACCCAAGCTTACCGACCCATCAGGGTAAATATGTGACAAAGAGTTACTATGATATGATTCAACTCCCCAATTGCAGTTAAGGAATTGGAACCGACATGACCAAAGCAATTTGACCTTCCACACATGCTAGAAAACCTCCAGGAGCTAACCAACCCTTCCTGGCGACCAACCCCTCAGGAAACTTACCTTCCAATGAATAAAACCCCCAATTTCTCCCATGACATGGAAATGCATACAACTGGGACCCTCCAATCACTCCCATGTTTCCTGCAAGGGAGATACTGCATTCTTTTTCAGCTAGTTCTGTGCCAGAGACTATGAGATTTAAGATACTTTCTAGGGCTATTCTCCATACCACTGCTCTGAACTTGATGAGACTTTCCAAGACAATAAATGAAACCAAGAAAAATCCTCTAACAAAAAACTTGATCAATGACTTGACCTAACCAAGCCCAACCATGAAAGTCATTTCGTCAAACATATCACGAATAATCCGTCTATAGGTTTCAACAACAGATATGAGCATAGGGGTCTCATACTTATCAAAGAGTCATTAAGAAGCATTGATGCCTGATCATATTAGTTGCATTATCATCTATTAGGTCATATATTCATTGCTCATCCATTTACAAATCAAAAAATGATGAGAGCCATACATCATCACTATCATAAAAATTGCTCATAACCAACATATATCCAACAAAAATACAAGGATATAACAACCATAAAATCACATATAAACAAGTATATTTACCCATCGAATACAAGAGGAAAGGAGCTCTTATTAAATTATGCAAAATGAAACTAGGTCTGGGACTTGCACGTACCACCCAACCATAGACTAGGCTGTACCAAATCTCTCTTTCAGCTCGTCACCCCCGTGCCATATTCCAAGCATGAATGTGGGATCTCATGGACACATTCAACAAAACCAAACCATGGATTCCATAGGAAAAAACACCTCAACCCCCAACCAATGATTCCACCTCACAGTCAGACATCACTAACCATCACCATATCGATCTCTACCAAAGTTGTTCAGGGCTCCAGATTGTTTGTTCCAACTAGTGCTTCGAGGACTAGTAGCTCAACCCACAATTGTCACCAGGATTCCATATAATTTTTCCAAGCAGGGCTTCTAGTACTAGTAACTCAACCCGCCAAGGGATTCCATAGCATTTTTCCAAGCAAGGGTTCCAGGAACTAATAACTCAACCCATAGCCATAAGGAACATGAGAACCAACCAGAAAACAAAAGGAGATAAACCCACAATGCCATGGTTATCCGGGAAATGGAAAGGCTAGGAAAAACCACCATCAATCCAAACAATCCTCCATGCCACTGACATATTATAACCAAGAAATCTCATGCATGTTCCATGCATGCCAAAACTAGCAAGGAAACCCTACGTGCAACTCGATACCTACAAAGCAATTCCATTGTAGCTGATGATCCTGCTCTTCCTTGCTTGATATTTTATTCCCTTTTCCTTTTTGCTTCAAATCCCAAGTATGACGCACTCCTTGAAGAGCACTCCAAGAAAACTCTAAGTGTCCAAGAGTATGAGAGAGAGTACAGGAGAGAGAGAGCTCCAAGCTAAAACTAACAAAAAGTCTGAGAAAAATCTTTCCAATTGATTCTCAGAAGCCTTTTTATTAATGAGGCCTCTATTTTCTTTATTTTCTGTTATTTTCCTTCATTTTCCTCCTCACATGCAACCTGTGACCTTTCGCTTTCCTTTTCTCCTAATTTCCATTATTTTCATAAATAAAATGTGAATTAATGCCACTCTACTTTTCCGAAGCCTTTGCCATTGCCTCTACCAATTTCCTTAGCCATAATAAACCAAATGAATACCCACTAGGATGTTTTTCCCACCATTAAACTTGGAATATGTGTCCCATGACCATGGTATTATATATTTTTACATTAATTTTTAACCAGGGTTGTTACAGAACCCTCCCCCTTGGGGGAACACTGTCATCGATGTTCAGTGACACCTACAACCAACAATACTGCTGAAAGTGTTGGGTGTGTGTTATATTCTTTCCATGACTACCCCATGCATTGGGGGGCGGGGGGGTAAATCCCCTGTACGTTGCGCTGGATGCAGTAGGAGGGTAATAGGCCCCTTGCAGGGGGTTTGGGGCATCACCCTGGGATATTTTTGTTTGGACCCTATATTAGGTGGGCAGGCCTACCTATGGTTTTGTGCATGGATTTCACACATGGTTTTGGGCATGATGGTTTTCTACCCATGGTATTTTGTAGATCCAGTCAAGGAAAATAAATTATGTTCTAATCAAGGGTTAATGGATTGGGGTTTATGGATGCTTTGGCATGTATATATATGTATTGTATCATTGAAAGGAATATAATTAAAATCAATCTGGTAGTCCCAGTTTTGGGATCCAGGGGAAAATCTATGTGTATATTTATTTTATGTTTTATGCTCTCACAATTGTTTATTTTTTGCTTTTAAGAATTTGTTTGCAAGTAATTTTTGTACATGGTTAAAATCTACATTTGGTATTAGAGCTGTTTTGGCTTCAAGGGGACACCTTTGCTATTGAGGGGTTTTTCTCAGGCCTATGGTAGACCCTCTTCAATGGGATATTTGCGGGATCGATTCTTGTGGTGAAAGAAGATGGAAAGCATTGGAAAGATAGAGATCGAGAGATTTAATGGTCAGAATTTTGAGTTGTGAAAACTCAATATGGAGGACTTCCTAGTGGATAAAGTTCTTTGGATCACAGTAGATCCAGGTACTAAACCAACGATAATGTCAGCTAAATACTGGGTGAAGTTGGATCGGAAGGAAAAGAGCACAATACGATGGTGTGTCTCGAATTCAATATTGTTGAATGTATCAGGGGAAGCTTCATCAAAGGCTTTGTGGAACAAGTTAGGGACTTTGTACCAATCTAAGTCTCTGGTGAATAGACTGTTCCTACGGAAAAATTTGTATAACCTGAGGATGAATGATGGAGACTCGGTGATAGAGAATCTGAATGCCTTTAATACTATGGTAAGCTAGTTATTATCTATTGATATTACAATTTCAGATGAAGATAAGTGCATCAGGTTGTTGTGTTCTCTACTAGATTTGTGATATAGTCTGGTTGTTGCAATAGGTAGCAATGAAAATTCCTTGAAGTTTGATGAAATAGTCTCATCCTTGCTGTCATAGGAGATGAGATAGAAAAATATGGAAGGTCAGAATGGTGATGCCTTGTCCGTATTAGGATGGTCCCAAAATAGAAAAAAAAGTCCTCGAGTGGGAGATCTAAATATAGAGGGAGATATAAATCTCTAGGAAAACTTGTAAAGGTGTGTTGGAAATGAGGAAAGGAAGGGCACTTCAAAAGGGACTATAAATCTAAAGCTCCTGAGAAAGGAAAGGGATTTGATGATGCTCCTTCTGTAGAGGCGAAAACCACCTCAAATGAAGGTGGAGATGTGTACTTGGATTCTTCTTCAAGTACACATGTAGATCACGAGCCATGGTTGATTGATTCAGGTGCATCCTTTCACTTCACTCCCCATAGAGAGTGGTTATGTGAGTATGAGAAATATGATGGTGGTGACGTCTTCTTAGGGGATGACAAGAAGGCTAAAATTGTCAGTCATGAAAAAGTCAAGTTGAAGTTGCAAGGTGGAAGGATTAGAACACTTCCAGGCGTTTTGCATATTGCTGCATTGGTTATAAATCTGATTTCTATAAGCAAGCTGGATGATGCAGGTGTAAAAAAAATGTTCAAGAAAGATACCTACAAGATGGTTTGGGGAGCACTAGTATTGATGCAAGAAGTTCAGATTGGAACTCTATACAAGCTTCAGGGTAGCATTTTTATTGATGGGTGCAACATTTTTGTGGTTCCTAAAAGTGGAGCATAAAATATAGTGGTCTCTAGAGAAAAGACCATGCTATGGCATCAAAGGCTTGGACATATTGGAGAGAAGGGCCTTTGAATACTTCATGGTAATGGTATGGTACAAGGTATGTCTAATTTCTCTCTAGATTTTGATTTCTGTCAAAATTGTGTATATGGGAAGCAAAATTGGGTGAGTTTTTCCTCTATTGCTAAGAGGGAGAAACATATATTAGAGCTTGTGCATAGTGATGTGTTTGGACCTGTGTTAGTTCCATCACTGGGTAAGTCTTTGTACTATGTATCATTTATAGATGAATTCTCAAGGAATACATGGATATATTTCCTTAGGAAGAAATCTGAAGTCTTTGACAGGTTTAAAGAATTTAAGGCTTTGATGGAAAACCAAATAGAGAAGAAGATATAAGTGTTGATGATAGATAACGATGGAGAGGTTTTCAAGAAGGAACTTGAAGAGTTATGTAAGAAGTCTGGTATAGCACGATAAAATACTACTCCATACACACTTCAACAAAATGGATTTGTAGCAGGAATGAACATGATGTTGATGGAAAAGGAAAGAAGCATGCTCATTGGTGCCGGGTTAGGATAGGAATTCTGGGCAGAGGTGGTGGAGACTTCATGTTACCTGGTCAACAGATCACATTCATTAGCATTGGAGGATAAGACTCCACAAGAGGTATGGATTGGTAAGAAACCTTCTCTTTCACATCTGAGGTTATTTGTATGTGATGCATATGTACATGTTCCAAAGAAGAAAATAACAAAGTTGGATAATAAATCTAAAACTTGCATCTTTATTGGGTATAAGGGTGGTTTAAAAGGTTATAAGATTTGGAACCTAGTAATAAGGAAGGTTGTGTATAACCGATATGTGGTGTTTAGAGAGGTGAAATATGTTATTAAACATGAAGTCCTACCAAAGGAACCTGAGAAGATAGAGTTTGAGCTAAAGGATGAAGAATTAGACTCTATAGTAGAAGAGGAATCAAAATGTGAAGAGCCACAAACCTCAACTTTGAGAAGATCAGTTTGAGAAAGAAGGTAGCCAGAAAGGTATAGTACATCTGCTTTTTGTTCAAATTTTTCTTGATCCATTACTAATGATGATCCCATAACTGTGAGGGAAGTAGTAGATTCAGAGGATGACAAAATCTTGAAAAAGGCCATGGCTGATGAAATGACATCTTTGCACAAAAATGAGGCTTGGGATCTAGTGGAGTTGCTGGCTAGAAGGAAACCATTGGCAGCAAATGGGCGTTTAAGAAGAAGATGAATGTAGAAGGCAAGGTGGAGAAATACAAAGCTCAGTTGGTAGCAAAAGGTTATTCCCATGTATCGAGAATTGATTTTGGTGATATTTTTTATCATGTTGCCGAGATAGCTTATGTTAGATTACTTTTATCTGTTGCTGCTGCTTTTTATTTTGAAGTAGAACAAATGGATGTGAAGACAACATTTCTTCACGGGGATGTGGAAGAAGATATCTACATGAAGCAACCTGAAGGCTTTGTAGTGAAGGGTAAGAAAGAACTGGTATGCAGGTTAAAAAATTCTCTATATGGGTTAAAACAATAATCAAGGATGTGGTATCATAAATTTGATACATATATACGGGGACTTGGATTCACCAAAAGAAAAGCAGATCATTGTGTGTATTTTAAATTAATTGGTGTTTGTGTTATTTATTTGGTCTTGTATGTGGATGATATGTTGTTGGTTGGAAATGACAAAGAAATTATCTAGGATTTGAAGATCCAATTGTCCTCCAAATTTGACATGAAATATTTTGGTGTTGCAAACTATATTTTGGGCATGGAAATTAAATGAGATTGGGAAAAGAGGAAGCTATGGTTAAACCAGAGGAAGTATGTCGAGTCAATACTGTAGAGGTTTAATATGAAGGATAGTAAACCAGGTGAAGGTTCATGTTCATGTACATGTAAAGTTATCTGCTGAATAGTGTCCCAAGACACAAGAAGAGGAAGATGACATGTCCCGTGTTCCATATGCAAGTGCAATCGGTAGCCTGATGTATGAAATGGTCTGTACTATACCAGACATTGCACATGTAGTGGGAGTATTGAGCAGGTTTATGTCAAAATTAGGAAAGGAGCATTGGACAATAGTGAAGCGAGTTTTCAGGTATTTGTGTGGCACTAGTGGTTATGGTTTGTGCTATCAAGGAAGACCAAGATTGGACAGAGTTTTGGACATCCATGGTTTTGTTGATGTAGACTTGGTTGGAGATATGGATCAGAGAAGATCTATAAGTGGGTATGTGTTTAACCTATTTGGAGGTGCAGTCAGTCGGATGAGTAAGAGGTAGTTTGTAGTGAGAGGCAGAATACATGGAATCCACTCATGCAAGCAAGGAAGTAGTTTGGTTGCAGAGATTGTGTTCAAGTATGAGGTTAGTACAACGAGCTATAAGGATAGACTGTGACAACCAAAGGGCACTTTTCTTGGCAAAGAACCTTGCTTATTATTCAAAGACAAAGCACATTGATGTTCAATATCACTTTGTGAGGGATATGGTTGAGGACAAAAAGGAGTTGTTGATAAAGGTGGACACTTTGAAGAATACTGAAAATGCATTGACAAAGTCTGTGAGCATTGAGAAGTTCTCTTGGTGTAGAGAAACAATGGGCATTGTAGGGCTGTACCAATGACTAATTTCTCCTGTGGCCCCTTGTGGAAAGAAAACAACAAGTGGGAGAATGTTGGGTATGTGTTATATTCTTTCCAAGACTACCCCATATTAGGTGGGCGAACCTACCTATGGTTTTGTGCATGGATTTCACACATGGTTTTGGGCATGATGGTTTTCTACCCATGGTATTTTGTAGATCCGGTCAAGGGAATTATGGTTATGTTCTAATCCAGGGTTAATGGATTGTGGTTTAAGGATGTTTCGACATGTATATATATGTATTGTATCATTGAAAGGAATATAATGAAAAATCAATCTAGTAGTCCCAGTTTTTGGATCTGGGGGAAATCTATGTGTATATCTGTTTTATGTTTTATTCTCTTGCCATTGTTTATTTTCTTCTTTTAAGAATTTGTTTGCAGGTAATTTTTGTACCGGGTTAAAACATACAGAAAGAAAAACATATTTCCCATGGAGCTTTATAACACAACTCATTGTAGTATTGACAATGACCACTGCTGAAGATATGACAATCATACCATTTACTGGAGCTTTATAACAGATCTCATTACAGTATTTATAATAATAACCACATATACTTTTAAACATTTTCTTCAACCAGTAAATAATCATAATTTCTATGGGGATTTATAAATCCAACTCGATACAATATTTATAATAATATACACATATACACATATGCACATTTTCTCAACCAGGAAATAAAGGATACGATGCCTGCCTCAGCAACAACGGAATATAGAGACTCACACATCCACCCTCAAGAGTAGTACTAGGATTCACCTCCTTCCTAGGAAGTCCAGAATCCATTGTCAAATGAAATCTTCACCCAATGTCCAGTGCTACAATCTCGTGTTACTTGTCCTCTTAATGAATAGTTATCGACTCATTTTTCTAGGACACACTCCCAATGTGTATCTGATTGCTTCTGGCAATGCTAATGACCAAAACAAATCCATCCCCATCCTTCCCTTCTTTGCTACACAGTCCCTTGGGAAATCTGATCACCCCCTTCTGTGCAGTCACACACCTTCCAAATTCCACAGGCATCCTCTTCTCTGCTACACAATCCCTTGGATGATCCCTCCCTTAGAAAGGCTTCCTTGCATCGGAAGGTCAAATAACCAAAGAATATGCCTGCCTCAAAACCACCATATCGGGCATAGTATGATCATGGAAATAAATGGACACTATTGGGTACTAGTGTCCCACAATGGCCCTGCTCCTGAAGTGCTTTACCAACATACTACGCCTTGTTCCAATTCCTTCCACTGCTGACGCTGCTAATTCTTATAGTCAGTTTCAACCATCCCAAACTGGGCATTGTATGCTTTCCTATACCAAGCACATAATTTCCATTAGGTTCAAAATAAATTGAAATAAACTCAAATCATACCTCATCGGTGGCCCATCAATAAGGTACACCTGCAATTCTGTTCACTTCCTTTCATAACAAGTCATATTAGTTGTTTGATTAAATCATTATGTACAAACATATCACATCTGGTTAGTTCAAAACTTAGCCATCATAAATCAAGAATCATAAATCACATGTAACCATCATAAACTAGAGCCATAGATCACATGCATAATCACACTAAAATAAAACAATAATACATATCCTTCAATCGGTCATTTGGTTCTACCTTTGTATTTTGTCCTTTCTGTATGCACGCCAGATAAGTTTCCACACTTGAAAAACACCCAATGCCTTCTCTTCAACGATGTATACATATGCATAGTGTAAAACACACACAATAAATACACCCACACTCAGCGTACAACACAACACATATACATGCATAGAGTACAACACAAGAAATACACATGTCACAATACGACGACTACACAATGCACATACATAGCACAACATGCCCGCAACACAACATGTATGACATGCACACAAAACCAATGTATTTACACTAGTACCATATGTACAACATGTAGAAAGTACCACCTATACACATCGCCACCTGCATAACGTGTACACAACACCACATGTACATGTCACCATTTTCACAATGTGTACACAAAGCCGCATGTATACTGCACCACCCATACGATGTGTACACAATACCACATGTACATGACACCACACACATGACATGTACATGACACCACATGTACACGCCACATGCACGACATGTACACAACACCACCTGCACACATCACCACATGTACAATGTGTACACGGTACAACATGAACACAACGCCACATGTAAAATCATGCACACAACACCATATGTACATAGCACCACATGTACAACATGCACACAACACCATATGTACATAACACTTCATTTAAAACATGTACATAGAACCATATGTACATAACACTGCTTATACAACATGCTCACAACACCATATGCACACAACACCACATATCCATCACGTGCACAGTACAATTTGTACACAACACTACATATCCAACATGTACATAGCACCATCTATACCCAACACCACATATGGAATATACACACAACACCATATACATAACAAGCACACAATGCCGTATTTACAATTACTGAATATACAATATGCACAAGATATGCACAACAATAGCACTGCACATCCAAAACCACGCTGTCTCTACCAAGAAACCTTGCTTATGGTGTATTTTCCATGCTTGTCCCAACATGCCGCAAAGCACACTGCTTTCATTCTGCTGATGTATCCCTCACCATAGCTTGTCCATAACATAAACATAGACATAGTATAAACACATAATATAAACTCATATCCACATGATACTGACCTCAGAAATTTGTCAGGATTACTCTTCCCACTTGATTCCTCATAAGACCAGGAACTGCTTCATGCCATTCACCTGCATAAGAAATCATTCCTTCACAAGAATGATCCCTGACAACCATGCCAGACAGTGACATAGACACATAGATACATACATATGTATACATAAACATTAGCATTAAAAAATCATGATCCTGTCAGACAACAATATACATACACACATATATACATATAAACATTAGCATTATCATGATCATAAGATAATTACTAGATAACATAAGTTCAAGGTTAAGAGAATGCCCTTTATCCAAGCACAACATACATAACATTGAGAACAATTCCCAACATAGCCAAGGAATATGACTTGTCAAATCTATTTACCTTACCTTTCTTGGTTACCTTGCTCATGATTGTAGTGTCGTTGTCCATTTACACCAATGGACTGAACCAATCCAACTGATTTTCATATTCTTACCTTCATATGCCCTTATATATGCATCAAATTTATGCAAGTCATACCTTACCTAATTCGGGTTCATTAAGCTCTTCTCGAGCTCAATTAACTTCCTCTTTCCCAACCAATTCCTAAGGCCCTCAAAATATAAAAGGCAAGAAAAAACGGAAATAAGAAGAAAACCATGAAAACCAATAACAGTATGACACCGTAAACAAAGTGGTATGGCCATACACTAGACATAAATAAAGACACAAATCAAGCACAACAAGTCATAGAAGACCAAAAGCACAAGATTGGAAAGAAACACCATGACTCAATCCCCATGGTTCCTAAAGCTTCTAAGGGAAAGCTCAACCTGAGCCTTGTTCAAGATTTCATGGCAATCTCTTTTACCATTAAATCCCTAGATCATATTGCCATAAACACATAACTGTTAGTGCATAAATAAACATAATAATACACTAGTTACCTTACCTTGTTGTGCTAAGCATGCTTCTTTGTAATTGAATACGTACACTTCTCAATGAACTCCAATTCCTTAATGAATCTAACTATAATTGGAAGCCAACTATTATACCTATACATGTCCATGAATATAACACATATCCACATAATTTCTGGCAAATTAGGGTTAAGAAGACTTCCTATATGAAAATAACTCATTCATTTGGAATTGTAGTTTCCAAACATTGCCAAAGGAATTCCTACCCAATTCCTTCCTTTTACATTTTTCCTTGTTGCAATCAAGTCGTATTATGTAATTTCACATCAGCCGACTGTTAATTATATAAACAAATCAACTATTACCTTGTCATGCTAATACCAAGCATGTTTCCCTGCAACTATTTACACATGTCAGTCACATGTTCCACAAATCAAGGCATCATGTCTATGAATTTGAAATCAGCCTTACCAAGACTAACAACCATGTCATACCCAAAAATCAAATTACATTCATCATTCATAATACATAATGCTATAACTATCACCTACTTACAATCAATTACATATCAACTGTATCAACACATAATGTGTTAGTAGAACCATCATAAAACAAGATCATTCATTCATGCAATCTTACAAACACATTCTCATATAATAAAACATTCAAACAAACTATAAATGTACCATGTTAGATAAATCAACTAGATGAAATAATAGACATCAAACACTCAAACACAAAATAGGCGAAATAAGAAAACTCATACCTCAATGTATCTTAGGGGAGGCTACGTTATCTACACAATCAACCTAGATTAGCACGATATAACTTCACAACATATAAACTCAAACATAAATAAGGACATGATATCCATGACAATAACTAGCTAACGTGTTCACATCATAAGCTCATTGACAATTGTCATTCATGCATAACAATCACATATGCATAGTCAATCTAGATTAGTACAACACAATATCACAAATATATCATCTCATACTTGAATCATAACCATAACCATCTACACAAAGCAATCCAGGTTAGCATGATACATATAAAATTAAGATCTTAACTGCAATAACCCTAATCATCAAGTTAACTAACATACACCAACAATAATGTAACATATAACATACTCATCAACAACATATAACATAATCATCAAGTTAACTAACATAAAACAACCACAACAATGCATATAACACCAAGTTACTATCATTCATGACAATTCGACACATGTGCATATGACCACACTGATTCACTAGCATCTACCATGCATGTAATTAAAACAACAATAAAATGACAAGTATATAAGTAACCCTAATTCTTATAACAACCATTAACTACATACTTGCATGCCAAACATACAATACCTGTATGACGATCTTCTCTTACCCCAAAGTCTAGTGCTACAACCTCACTCTCATGATCTGCATCTCCTGCTCTATCTCAACCAATACATCAACATCATAACATATCAATAACATCATGATGACCGAAAATGCCTACAATGACCTCATGGACAACAACCACACCCATAATATTGCATGCATAACAACATATAGACACTAGCATGCATAACAAATGCATATACAACTGACATGCATTCATCACAAATTCATCCCAACAACAACATCATCAACTTTTACATGAAAACACAACTACAACCATGACCACCACCATTCATACACAACAAGCACATAGTCCAAAAACATAAAGGACACATATGAAACTAACATGTATGCATGAAAAAAACATTCCTCCCATCCAGTCCAAGGGTTGAACCATGCTATGATACCATTATGTGGTATCAAATATCACCCAAAGAGAACAAAAACCAGACACCACAGAAAGAGAACAGAACCTGATATGATACCACTTTGTAACACCCTCCTCCCACACTTACCCAACCTTACCTCTCCACTGAAGTAAATATATAATGAATATTTACTATTATATGATTCAACTCCCCAAGTACAGTTAAGGAAGTGAAACCAATGAATAAGCACTTTATAAACCTCCCTCAGGTGCTACAGGACCCCCATGAGCTAATCTACCACTCTGGGTGCCCAACCCTTGAGTTAACCTAGAATTTAAATAAATTAAACCCCCAATCGCTCCCATGAAATGGCCATGCATGTGACTGGGACCCCCAATTGCTCCCATGATGCCTACAAAGGAGAGACTACATTCTTTTTCAGCTAGTTCTGTGTCAAAGTCTGCAAGATTTAAGCCACTTTTTTAGGGCTAGTCTCCATACCACTGATCAGAACTTGATGAGACTTTGCAAGACAATAAATGACACCAAGACAAAGCCTATAACTCAAAACTTGATCAAGTACTTTATATAACCAATCCCAACCATGACAGTCATTTCGTTAAACGTATGACGAATATGAAATCTATAGGTTTCAAAAACAGATCTGAGCATAGGGGTCTCATACTTATATGAAAATCACTAAGAAGCATTTATGCCTTATCACATTAGCTGGATTATCATCTATTAGGTCACATATTCATTGTTCATTCATTTAAAAATGAAAACATGATGAGAGCCATACATCACCGTTGTCATAAAACATGCTCATAATGAGCATATAACCAACAAAAATAACAAGGATACAACAACCATAAATACCACATACCAACAAGCATATTTACCCATAAAATAGAATAGGAAATAAGCACTTATTAACATATGAAAAATGCAACCAGGTCTAGGACTTCCATGTACCATTCGATTATATATTGGCTGAACCAAATATTTCTTTCAACTAATCACCCCCTGGCCATATTCCAAGCATGAATGTGGGATCTCATGAACCACATCAAGCACAACCAAAACATGGCTTCCATATTACAACCACCTCAATCCTCAACTAGTGATTCCACCTCATGGTTGGACATCACTAACCATCTCCAGATCGATCTCTACCCATGCTGTCCAGGGCCCTAGAGCGTTTGTTCCAACCTGACTTCCAGGACTAGTAACTCAATCCATGACTGCTACCGAGCTCCAGAGAATTTGTCTAACCAAGGATCTAGGACTAATAGCTCAACCCAACAAGGGATCCAAAGCACTTTTCCAACCAAGGCTCTAGGACTAGTAACTCAACCCAAACTATTACAGGGCTCTAGAGTGTTTGTCCAACCAAGGCTTCTAGGACTAGTAACTCAACCCACAGTAACAAGGAACATGAGAACCATCCAAAAAATAAAAGGAAATAAACCCACAAAACCATGGCTATCTAGGAAACACAAGGTTAGGAAAAATCACCATAAATCTAGGAAATCCTCCATGCCACTGATAGATCATAACCAAGAAACTACATTCATGTTCCATGCATGCCAATACTAGCAAGGAAACCATACATGCCACTCAATACCTACAAAGTAATTCCGTTGTAGTCATCGACCCTGCTCTTCCTTTCTTGATCTTTTCTTCCCTTTTCATTCTTTCTTCAAATCCCAAGTATGCCACACTCCTCCAAGAGTGCTCCAATAAAACTCTAAGTGTCTAAGAGTATGAGAGGGAGTAGAGGAGAGAGAGAGAGATCCAAGATAAAAATGAGAAAAAGTTTGATTAAAATCTTTCCAACTAATCCTCAGAATCCTTTTTATTAATCAGGCCTATATTTTCTTCATTTTCCATTATTTTCCTGCATTTTCCTTCTCACATGAAACCTATGACCATTCACCTTCCTTTTCTCCTAATTTCCATTATTTTCATAAAAAAATGCGAATTAATGCTACTTTGAATTTCCAAAGCCTTTTCGATTACCTTTTCCAATTTCGTTAGTCATAATAAACCACATGACAACTCACTAGGATGCTTTTCCCATTATTCAGCTTAGAATACATGTCCCATGACCATGGTCTTATATTTTTTTACATGAATTTTTAACCAGGGTTGTTACATTCTTCATTCCTAACATCTTTCCATTCTTTATGTTTGACAACATCTTCAAAGATGGATGGTTCTTCTTCAATTAACTTTGCCATATAGTTTTCACACCCTAAATATATTTTTGGCTTCTTAATTTACTTGAACGTACCCTTGGATGCTCCATGTCCTTCTACATCTAGAAGAGTGGAATTCAAACAATTAGGTCTCTTTCTATTTCCAGGGATGATGATTTGCTGCACAAGTTCAAGGAGACCCTATTATTCATGATTTGAATCCTCTTCCTCCCTATGACATTATTTAAATATTGGAAATTATTCATCATCAAATTCAATTGGGAGATCCTTAGATTTATTGAATGAAATACTTTCATTAAAGATCATTTATTGGCTTATTTCAATTCAGTTCCCTTCCTTTATGTAGATCCTATATGCCTTTGAAGTGTTACTATAGCCAACAAATATACCCTTCATGCTTTGTAGGACCCAACTTCTTTCTTTTATCTTTTGGAATGTGAATATAGATAGGACAACCAAATATCTAGAGATGGCCTACAAATGGTTTCTTCCCAATGAATGCTTCTTCAGGAGTCATGTTGTCTAATGATCTGTGAGGAATTTAATTTTGAATGTAGACAACAATTTTGGTTTCTTCACCCCACATAAATTTAGGCAAGTTTTGATCATATAACATGGCCCTAACACTTTCCTCAATTGAGCGATTCTTTCATTCTGCTACTCCATTTCATTTTGGATTATATGGAACTATCTACTCCCTCTTAATTCTAGCCTCCTGTTGTAGCGGTTACAACCACCCTCCAAAATTTTGCCTTAGCTTTGTTTTGGAGCCTCCTTACCAACCATCCTAAGCAGCATGTCTTGCACTATCAAGTACACAAGCCTCAGTGGTTTTCTAGCAGCATGACAACCTGTGCATGATAGCTTGTTGCATTCTCCTCAAAGGATGCCTCCCCAGACTCATTCCAGTTGTAGGCTGAGCAAATACCTCAAGAAATTGCACAATTATGGAGGGGATCAAACCTTCCCTCCAAAAACTGCGTAATCCTGTCTGGCAGCCTGCTGGGCTCAGGAATTGTGCAATTCTGCCTATCAACCTTCCCTGGAAAAACTATGCAATTTGGCCTAGCAGGAATTCTCATCCCAGAAATTGCGCAATCCTAGGTAGCAGGCAGCTGCTCAGCCCAGAAATTGCTCAATCGTTATGGGCAGCTAGCCCAACTTCCTTCCAGAAACTGCGCAAAATTTACCCTCAGTCAGGCAGGCTATTGCATGTGCCATCGGGTTGACCGGTTCCACCCGAGACTGAGAAAACTTGACTCGCATGCATGGGCTGCTTTTTCTTGAAATAGAAAAAAGCAACATGCAAAAAGCATCCCTAGATTTTAGGGAGCTATTTTTAGCAGCTGGAGGTTACATGCAAAGATCGTTTTAGAATCTTTCCTCCAAGTATCACTTTTTCCTATATTTGTGGCATGTGCGTCATGAGCCTAAAACTTATTTATTTGATGCTTTAGAGCTCACTTCATCACATTGATCTTGGAGCTTTGACATCCCACAACACATCCAGCTCAACTATTTCCAGGTAAGTTCGCTTAACTTGTGTTTTGCAGCATTTCTGTTTCTGTTTCTTTTTTGTGTTTTGGCTTGTGTGAGTGTTGTCTGCTTGATCTCTGTGAATGCTTGCTATCATTTGCATGTATATTAGCTTCTACTAGCACGATTTCAATTTTTTTTAGCATCTCATTGCTATCGCATTCATGACATTGTTTTTCACTAACGATCGCTGATTCAATGACTCGCTTAACACACATCCATGTTGTTCGATTTTCTGAATCTTGCATTCACTGTTTGCATGCACAATCATTCACTCTTGCTTACACTTAGTATCGCCATGCATTCACATTCACATTTTATTTTAGTTTCCCATCGGCAGGTCTAGGCAACCTTGGCCCGAAATCTGCCTCACCAAGACAACATTGCGCAATCCTGAGAGGGAAGGATCTGCCTTCCTCACAGAAAATGTGAATTTTTGCGCAGTGACTATCCTCCAGTCTTGCATTGCACAATTCTAAGAGGTAGTGACTGCTGGCCTAGAAAATTGCGCAATGCAGTCACTGGGTCTGCAACCCTTGCCAACTAGAATTGCACATTGCGCAATCCCAGCAGCTAGCAAGTTATTCTAGATTTCACATTGCGCAATTCCAGCAGCTAGCCAGCATCCCAGCAGCTTGGACTACCTTTTGTGTAGTTCTGGTAGCGAGTCTCTTGGCCTCCCAGGAGAAATTGCTCAATCCTTGCCAATTAATCCCCATGTATGTTGCATGTCGTTCCTCAAGTTTTATTTGGTTTTAGTTGACAGATTTCTTGCCATGTATGTCACCATGTCTCTAGATCTAGTAGGTGTTCGTCCGTCTCTCAGCAATTCAAGATCAATGGCCTCTAAGAGAGTAGGATCAAAGGACACTGATGAAAGTGCAACTGGAGTAGCAGTTGAGTGAGTGTCTACAAGTTTTCTGATATATGAAGACACGAAGCTAATTGTAGACAAGGACATCAAGTTGAAATGGCAAGAGGTCAATGATGCATTTGTAGGCACATTTGGGGAAGATTTCGAAGACCACCAAGTTTATGTGAACATTCACAAGTATGGCTTGTACCACATTGCATGCAGGTATCCCGTTTTCCCATGCAGGGACATGATACATTGGATCATCTCGCACACTGATCCCGATATGATGACATTGAGTAGTTTCAGTGAGACGAAGATTGCTACCTTCAGGGCCCAGGATTATGAATAGATGTATCATATGTTGAAGCCAATGGTCACCATGGAAACACCCTTTAGCATACCCAGTAGCAATGCCAACTCCAGATATATCTTGAAGAACTGGGTAAAGGAGTTGGCCATATTCAGGATGACACCCAACTAGATCTACAAGACAAAGATACTGTGGAAGGCATATCAATACTTGGTCATATTTTCATGTCATTTGTATGGCCAAGAGAGCACGAAACCTTCCTGCAGAGTTGGGTGATCGCTATGGACCAACTAGCGAGTGAAGAAAAAATATGTAACTAGTCTGACATGTTGGCTCACAGGTTGATGGAACATGTAATAAGAGCTTGAAAACCACCCAAAGGTCAGTAAGAAGAAATCTACATGTCCGCTTACATCTTGGATGAAATCTGTGCCTGTTAGGAGTTCCTGGGATTGAAGGGGGCATGGACATCAGTGGATACCTCTGTGAACACTTATTGTAAAATGTTGTTCAAATGCAGCTTCAGAGGAGTTGTCACACAACTGTCCGATCATTTTTTAACCCCAGTGTACAAGATGGTATTTGAAAAGGATCCACCCTACATGTCAAAGGTAGCAATGGAGGTGTTGATTGATATAGCATATTGGTATGCCTCACCGTTTGACACCTTCATACGGAAGTCTCTGTATGTTTTATCAAAGTTTGCCTTGGACAAGCTCGTCATGCAGGAAGTATCATACCACATCTCGACAGGACTATCATCTAGGCTGTACCGGAAGAAGAAGGCACATTGGCCCTCTCTTTCATTGCATATCAGTTTATACGAGATATATAATTTCAAGCATGCAGATTTCAACACAGAGGAGATCAAGAAATATCCATTGGATGCACGAAGCTATAATTTGTATAACTCGCATTTTTTTGTAAAAGATCACTGCATGAGGGTATAGTTTTAATGGATCCATGGGGCATGTCATTGGGCAAAGGAAGACCAATGGAGATATTGTTACAACTTCTCCAGGCCCAATGAGCCAGTTGGCATCACTGTAGAATGGTTAGCGAAGCAGCATCCAAGAGAGCACTAGCAACAACAACAAAGGTAAACATACCAGCATGTGACAAAGGAAAGAAGAATATTATCGACAACATGGAGGAGGAACAAAGCTGTAAGTTTCGAGCAGACCCACTTGTGTAGAAAGAAGCTTTGGAAATAGAGGAAAAGAGGCAACAATGCGACAAGAGGAACGCGCAAAGGCATAGAGAAATACAAAGAATGGAGGAAATAGAGAAGGAGTTGCATGAGTTGAAGGAGCAACTCCGGAAGGAACAAGAGCTGCGTAGATAGGAGAAGGAAGCACAGTAGGAACAGGTACAATAGGGGGCACAACATGTATAGATAGATGAAACTGTGCCCGCATAGGTAGTCAACTCATACGAACTATTGGTACCAAGAAGACAGGGTGAGAAATCGTAGGAGCAAGACTTTGCTCAAGAGACTGAACAAGCACTTGAGCAGATGGATACAGATACAGAGCAATAGGAGTTAGAGCAAGACATCGACCTCATGCCTCACTAACAAGAGGTCGACCCACTAGCTTCACCGAATCTAGAAGCAGAGCAACTCCCAAGCGAATAAGGAGATACTGAGATCCTTGGAGAGAATCTGGAGGGAGAGATGCACAACATCTCATTCGATGAGTCCCAACATAGAGTTGTGCAATCTCGTAGAGTGTCGAATCTGGATGATTAGACATCTCTTGCGTAGTTTGAGGAACAAGTGATCATGTCTAACGTGCGCAAGCATCCAACAACATTGGCCGATGCTACCATAGAATATGATGAAGCCACTAGCTCTAATGTTCACTTCTTGATAGCTTAGAATGAGTGAATGGCTAAGGAGTTACAGATGACCAAGCAGGGAGGAGAATTTGTTACAAAATCTGCCTGAGCAGAGTTGGAGAAGGAAATACTGGATGAAGTATTGTCCCTTGACACAGTCATGTGGGTGTTGTATTCCAATTTTTGTACCGTGCATAAGTTAGTTTCCCATCTCAACGTTTGGCAATAGCAATGTGCTAGGAGAGCACGTATCTTGTCAAACGTGCATTCTACTATTGATTGCATTCAAACATGGACAATGAGATACAAGGGAGCCCCATTACACTTGCCCAAGATGATGAAGCCCAGAGCGGTTGAGATGAAGGCACACATCCAAAGTCAGATCCGGAACTATGAAGATCTCCCGCAGCTCATCACTAGTCTACATGCTTCCCATGGACAAGTATTTATGATTATGGATGTTGTTGTGCGCACACATGTGATCCCATCTGTTGGGACACTCACCCAGGAAAAGACAAAGGCACAGGTCTGACTGGAGCTTGACTTGTACTTTGACAAGTTGACGCACAAAGCCACCAACCCAGACTTGGTGATTAGTGTAGACATCATGCATCAGTATGTCATTGGTTCGGCAACACTCAAGGCAATGATGTGCATGTTATCAGATGAGTTGGACATAGGAGCTCGAGTAGTGTACCCAGGTGCTATGGAGGCAAGAGTTCATTTATGGAAAGATGTCACCTTAGAGTACACGGAAACCATCATGGACTACCAAGCTTGGCATCAGTTTGCTACTGTTGACCACCATGAGGATGTCAAAGAGTTGGTCTTCCCACAGTTGTCCAAGTCTTAGTGATGTCTTGCATGGCTTGCTCAAGCCTATGTTGTCTCACATGGGTACATGTGAAGATTGTATGTAATGTCTTGTCAAGTGTAAGTTCAAGTATCGATAGTTGGATGTAACAATCATAGAGTAGATGAAGAGTCATGAGGGTAGATGAACTGTCACAAAGGGGAATGCCAAGGGCCACCCCACCCTTTGTTATATATAGTCCCTCATAACTCATTGTAAAGGATTTTGGTCAACCAAGCTTTTGATAGGAGTATCTTAGAGAGAGCTTGGACAATATTGTAATGAGCCTTGGCTTCTCCATTGTGCAGAGCTAGTATATCTCTTTGGAGGAGCAGGCGGCAGTGACTATAACATTTCGTTGTCGAAACTAGTGGTTAGCCATGGTTGTATTGTATGAATGGAACTTACACTTCCAAATATAACAGAACCAACACATTTCATGCATATGTCGTATTGTATTTCAGCTACCTTGTTTACTCTAAATGATATATGTATCTGTTTGCTTATGCATGCATGTGTAGCTATTTTTTGTATATGTATGTATGAATCTTACTGAAATGTGTTGTTGGTTTAACCATCACTTTGGATTGCTAGCTTACTTGCCTTCCATGTTGTGATGCATCTTTGCTCATGCGTTCCCTTCTTAACTACGTGCTTTCACAGGTTTCCAAGGGGTGCACTCACCTCACCCTCTATTAGAACCGCTCATGCACCTTCTTTGACTTACCACATATGTCACACCCTTGCTACCAATAGGGACATCTTACTTGCCTCTGTGCGAAACCGCGGTGAAGGCGATAGCATACGACCCACTGCTGGGACTCCTACACCAAACGGTCTGAGGTCTGATTGGGACTTCTTACTGGGGAGATCCCCTAACATGTTGGCGGGCCTAGCACTGTCAACACCTCCTTACAAAAATCTATGATCTCCTTTGAAGTGTATTCTCCTCCATTATCAGATCTTAGTACCTTTATCCTTCTTTTTGTAAGATTTTCTACTTCTGCTTTGAATTCTTGAATTTTTTTTAATACTTCATCCTTGGATTTCATAAAATATATCAAAATTTTCCTTGAGTGGTCATCAATGAAAGTTACATAATATAGATGGCATCCAGAGACTTTGTAGACATAGGACCACATAAATTAGAGTGAATGAGTTCCAAGATTTCTTTTGACCTTGAAGCATTGCTTCCAAATGGTTTCTTATCATTTTTACCTAATGCACACCCCTTGCATATTCTTTCATGATCCTCCCTAAGTTCAGGGATGCCATTCACCATTGAATTTAGAGTTGGTAATATTTTATAGTGAAGGTGTCCAAACCTTCTATGCCAAAGTTCACATGGACTAACTTCAATGTGAACCAAAACTTGAGAGAGAGGCTTCAATAACTTGTAGTCTTCCTTCATAAAACCAAATGAAATTTGAATTGTTGATGCTAGAGCCTTTATCCCATACCATAACCTTTCCATCTATAAAAGTGACTCTATCTCCTGATCTTCTAGACATGAAATATAAAGTAAATTCTTCTACAAACATGGTATGGATAGAATATTGTTGAGATGTATGCTTCCTCCATTCTCCAACTCCAACAAAGTTGATCCAATTCCTCTTACAAGATATCTCTTCTTATCTCCAAGTTCAACATAGTAGGAATATTTTCCTCTATATAGGGTCTTTAGTTGTTTGTGCTCACCTTCCATATGTATGTATACTTCACTCTCAATTACCCATATTTTTTCTTCTTCAAACGTACTTGTTAGTGTTGAGAATAACCCTTCATATTTTGTAGGAGAAGTCTTGGTCATATGATTCTTCATAAATAATAGGATATCCAAAAATGCTTTGATGCCTTGCTTAAGGTGACTTTCCATCATATAAAACTGCTTCAATGACTTATTCAATGATGTAGTGATCTTCATCGTGCCCTTTTTCAATCTTAGCTTTGATATGATGTTGATAAATCTATAGGGATGCAATTAGGATTATTTCTCTTATACTTGATAACATCTTGTGATGTATTTTTGCTTTTTCTTACTTATTAGATTCTTCTCTTATTATTATTTTTTTATTATCATCAAACAACTACCAAAAACATGAAGATGAATAACACAAAAGAACATAGGATGTAGGCTACAAGCCAGGGCCAAAACCTCTCCACTTGAGAGAAAAACCCACAAATCTCTTCTCTTATAAATTCTTAAAATGAAAAATTCCAAGACCTCTAGACCAAGACCAATACCCTTCCAAGACCAAGCCAGACCTTCCAAATGATGTGATTTTTCTATTTAATATAAACCTAGTCAAATCTCTTCCAGCTGCATAATTTCAACCCATAGCTATAGAATTTCAGCCTCCACTGCAGGTCTGAAATTTTTGGCCCCTGTAGTAGTTATTGCTTCCACACGTGTGAGAAATTTTATGTCTTCGAAAGCTTCCTTTGTACTTCACTTGGGTTTCTTCTCCTTCTAGGGCTTGTAGGTGATCTAATAGTCGTTTCTTCAACTTTCTTTCTACAATTTTTACAACTTTGACCTTGTAGCTGCAAAACCCTACCCTTATCTCTGCATGAGAGAGAGAGAGAGAGAGAGAGAGAGAGAGAAATAACCCAAAAACTTCATCATTTGTCCTTCTATCCTTCTTTGGTTTTGTTTCTTCTACCTCTTATTCACTTGGATGATGAGGAAGTGAGTGAGTATCCATAGGAGGTCAAGTTACTTCATATATATAGGCTTCCAAGGAGGAAAAAAATGCCCTAATGAGGCTGTCTTCTCAACTTGCAGGTTGACTTGGTTTTCGAGGGTATTTTGAAACTTTTAAATACAAAAATAATTATTTTGACATGTGACAATGTGCCCAATGTGGTATTTCTCATATGAAAATGACTCTATTGACTTCTTGAATCTAGGACAAACCCTATAATAACTCAATGGGTGCTTCACCTCTAAATAAAATGACCTTGAGCATGAAACCCATGCTACAAAAAATAGCAATAATAATTTTTATTTATTTTTACAATATACAAGAATCAAGGGTACATTTCATATTTATGAAGACCAAACCTAGTTACCTATTTCAACAAGGGAAATATTTCTTCGTTACTCCGCTCCCAGAAAATGACACTGAATGTTGCATATGTTTCTTGAAGGCAATTTTTGGCTATGAAATGACACCAAGAAACCAACTCAACCAACTTTAGGCTCAAGCTAGCCCTTGAATTAGAGGAGGATCCCTCAATGTTACTAGGCTTTAATGTTGTTCATTGTCACTGAAAAAAAACCTATGAAGCACAATGAACAGATCTAGTGGTTATTGTGTAGGCTAGTTGCTTAGTGTTTCAAATCTATATTTAACAAATAATTCCCTCTGTTGTAGAGGCTTGATCAAAGTGCCAGTGTTCAAATATGATAGAGAAACATAGCTAGAAAGGTTTGAATATATAACACATCAATCCAAAACCATCCAAGGCTTCTAGAGGCCATCCACGTAAACCCATCAAACAACGATTCCACCTCATGGTCAAACATCACAAAACCATAATTAGATTGGTGTCTACCCAAGCCTTCCAAGGCTCTAGAACATTTTTTCCAACCTGAATTCAAGGACTAGTAACTCAACCCACAATGTTTTTGGGCTGCCAAAGAGTTTGTCCAACCAGGGATTCCAGGACTAGTAACTCAATGCACCAAGGGATTCCAGAGCATTTTTCCAACCAAGGCTTCTAGGATTAGTAACTCAACCCAATATGTTAAAGGGTTTCCAGGTAAGTTTCCCAACCAAAGGTTCTAGGACTAGTAACTCAACCCAAGTCGTTATAGGCCTTCCAGAACATTTTTCCAACCAAGGCTCTAGGAACTAATAATCAACCCAAGCTAAGGAAACATGAGAACCAACCAAAACAAAACAAAGAAATGAACCCACAATCACCATGACTATCTAGGAAATGGCAAGGCTAGGCAAATCCATTATCAATCCACGAAATCCTCCATGCCAATGACAGATCATAACCAAGAAACCATATGCATGTACCATGCATGTCGAAACTAGTGAGGAAAACATACATGAAACTCGGTACTTGCAAGCAAAACCCATTGTAGCTGTTGATCTCGATGTCCTCTTGCGCTTTCCTTCTCTTTCTTTGCCTTCTTGCTCCAAAACTCCAAGTATTCCACTCTCTCCAAGAATGCTCCAAGATAACTCTAAGTGTCCAAGAGTGAGAGAGAGAGATGAGAAGTGAGTGCCACCAAAACTAAACTGACCAATCTTACACTGACCAAGCTTTCCCACTGATCTTCAAAAGCCTTTTTATTAATGAGGCCTCTATTTTCTTCATTTTCCATTATTTTCCTTCAATTTCCTCCTCACATGACACTTGTGAGCTTTCACCTTTATTTTATCCTAATTTCCATTATTTTTGTAAATAAATGTGCCAAAATGCCTATTTACCTTTCCAAATGTCCTTTCCATTGCCTTTTCCAATTTCCTTAGCCATAATAAACCAAATGAACACCCACTAGGATTTTGTTCCCACCATTTAGCTTGGAATACATGTCCCATGATCATGGTCTTATATAATTTTACATGAATTTTTAACCAGGACTGTTACAAAACCATCCCCCTTGGACGAACATTGTTCTCGGTGTTCAATGACACCTATAACCAATAACACTGTTGAAAACAAAACATAATGCCCATGGAGCTTTATAATAGATCTCATTGCAGTATTTATAATGAACATCAACTAAAACATGGAAAACATATTGTTTACTGAGCTTTATAACACAACTCATTACGATATTTACAATAATAACCACACACACACACACACATTTTCTTCACCCAACAAATGGTCATACTATCTATGGAAGTTTATAAATGGAACTCGATACAATATTTACAATAATACACACATATACACATATGAAATTTTCTCAACCAGCAAATAAAAGGATATGATGCCTACATCTACAACAAGGGAATCCAGAGGCTCACACCTCCACTTTCAAAGTAATACCAAGATTCACCTCCTTCCTAGGAAGTCCAGAATCCATTGTCAAAGTCAAAGCAACATCCAATGTCTAGCACTATAATCTTGCACCACTTGACCTCCCAGTGAATAGTTACCGACTCATTGTTCCAGGGCACACTCCTAATGTGCATTAATTCCATATGACAATGCTAATGAAAAATAAATTCCATCCCCGACCTTCGCTTCTCTACTACAAGTTCCCTTGGGCAATCCGTTCACCCCTTCCGTGCAGTCACACACCTTCCAAGTTTCGCTGGCACCCCCATTCTAGGCAGTCCATCCCTTGGCAAGGCTTCATCGCATTGGAAGATAAAAAAACCAAGGCATATCCCTACCTCAAACCATCATACTGGTAATAGCATGCTCATGGAAATCAATGGACACTATTGGGTACTAGTGTCCCACAATGGTCTTGCTCTTGCGTGCTTTACCATCATACTATTGCTAATTCTTGTAGTCAGTTTCAACCACCCAACTAGAAATTTCGTGCTTTCCAGTACCAAGCACTTAATTTCCATTAGATTCATAATAAATTGAAATAAATTCACATCATAACTCATTGGTGGCCCGTCAACAAGGTACAATTGCAATTATTTTTTCTTCCTGTCACAACAAGTGAAACTAGCATCTTTTACCAAATAATCATGTATCAACATATCACATGAGGTTAGCTCAAACACAACCATCATAGATCAAAATCATAAATGACATGTAACCATCATAAATAAGAATCATAGATCACATGCATAATAAAACTTAAATAAAATACTTGTAGGAATATACAGGGTAAGTTCCTCAGACAGAACACCAAAAGGACACCGCTCACAAACAGATCACAGATCAATACACCAGTATTTTGACGTGGTTAAAACCCTCAGACAGGGAAAGAGTCCACGGCCTGCGCCAACGTGGCTACTACAGGAAATTTATTAATAAAAGAATGAAAATTTACATAAGCTTCTCTCATGCACGGTTAACCTACAAATGAACCTCCATGCGCTTTAAATAGA
>APFE030454728.1:49805-64286 GCA_000404065.3 Pinus taeda | reverse complement strand
AACAAATAAAACATTTTTTTATATTTACTCCATAAGTCACTTTATATTTATGAACACTCAAAAAATGCGTTATATTTAGGTGAAACCTATGGGCAAAATAGTATGGGACAAATACCATGGACTAGATTGTTGTTAATACCATGCAAAAAGACATTATTAACCCTAATATTAGTATTAATAAAAATAAAAATGGCACACTCAAAAAATGCGTTATATTTAGGTGAAACCTATGGGAAAATACTATGGGACAAATACCATGGACTAGATTGTTATTAATACCATGCAAAAAAACATTATTAACCCTAATATTAGTATTAATAAAAATAAAAATGGCACATGGTATTGACCATGGTATTAACCAAAATGGCACATGGTATTGACCCATGGTATTCACCTGGAATGTAGCCTATTTAAATGGGGAATTAAACCAGGAATAGATCCATTTTTACTCTGGATCTAGTAATCCAAGAGAGATATCAAATATCGTGATATGCAAACTAGCATAGAGTAAAAAATTAAAACTGATGTTGTAATTTCATGTATGTTAAACATTTTAGGTTGGTTAAAATAAAAAATAAAATAAAAATCAACAATTAATTTTATTAATTTTTATAAATTACTAATAGTAATTTTTAAGCTTTATGATAACCCATGGTAATGCCATGGTATTCATGTGAGCATAGAGTATTTAAAGGGGAAATTCTATCATCTTAGATCCATCTTAATTCTGGGTCTACCAAGTGCTAAGAGGGATAAATAGAATTTATCCACTCTTAGAATTCATCCCCTTAAGAGTGGTAGATGTGGAGTTAAGATGGATATAGGTTGGTTTTTATGATAATGAAGATATTAAATAGACTTAGGAAATTATATTGTAAAAACATCTTAAGGTGAATGGTTAAAGCATAGACATTGGACAAGTATATTTGTATACTTTTGTTTTAAGCTGAAACAAATCCAGGGCTTAAAAGGAATGGATTGATTGCACTAGTCATCCTTCTATAACTTTCCAACATATGCTGGAGTAAACAAATTGTAATTTGGGTAATTTTTCTAACTGCAAACAGGAACATCTTGTGTATTGGCAGGGTGGTTATGAGAGGTCCCTAGAAGTGATGAATTTGATTTTTTCTTGGTTTTATATATAGTATTAGGTTTTTTCCACAGGGGTGAATTTTATCCTACACCCACTAGCTTATCGATATGTAATTTCCGCAATTTTGATTTCAAAAGTTATTTTAAAAAAATGCAATGATTTCATTTGTGTATTCAATAAACACAATATTCTAATGGGACATTTGTGGTTTACCTATACAGATTCCATAGAGAAGTATTAGTGGTGTGACATCAATTGTCCTCAAGCAGAGGCTTTAGTTTTACTATTTTCTAGAAGCAAATACTTTCTTCCAACATTTTTGAGTTCCATGAAAAATTTGAAAGTCCTAATAGTATTCAATTATGGGTTCAAGAGAGACATAGTATTCAATTATGGGTTAAAGAGATCCAATTGAATGATCTATCAGCCTTATCTTCACTTAGTTTAAGACTATTCACTTGGAGAGGCTGCATGTGCCCCCACTTCAAGAGCATAGTAAAGTCATGTAGAACATAGAGAAGCTATCTTTAAGCTTTTAGTGAAGATTGGAAAAATGTCTGGGTCCAATAACACCCAGTCGAGCATTAAGCTTCCAATAATGCTAGATTTTAACGTGGAGCACTTTTGTGATTTGGAGGAGATGCCCCCTTGTATTTGTGACACATCTTCAGTTGTGAATTGGACTATTACTAACTGTCATTTCCTTCGAAAGTTACATGATGAGTTGGGGAACCTCAACTCTTTAAGAATGTTAAGGAAGGAAAGAAAGTACATTATGCTAAGTTCTCTTATGCTTTTCAAGTTTTTCTTGGATATCTACAATGTTTCATGTAGGAAAGTACATTCTGTTAACGAAAATTTGTCTTCATAGAAAGACCCAATTTCAAATTCTAATGCTTTCAAAAAACATTGTATAATTGTAATGTTTCTAAAAGGAAAACATATTTTTTCAATTTAAGTATCATGATCCCATATTCCAAATTATTTTTCAGTAACCCATTAGGCTTTGTAGCTTTGAATAAATCCATGTCTTTTGATAAGATCCTCTTCCAAATTAGAACACAGTTTCCTTTTGGCAATAACCACATACAATGTCTTGATTTTGTTATGAGAAAATAGAGGTTGTGAACCAAGCTTGTACCATACAAGGACTTGATTCATTGATTATGTATCAATTATGGCTCTTGATGTAACAATGTCTTGATTTTGTTGCTTGAAAATAGAGGTTACGCTTTACTATTTCACAAAATTTCCTACAACCTTTCCATAAGTATTAATTTGTAATCTCAGTCACCGAGGGATGACAGTAATGACAAAGGTAATGTTCCATGGTTTGAAGTTACCCTCTTACTAAATATTTAAATATATCATCACAATTTAACTTTTAGTTAAAGGAATTGTATTTGATTTGTAAACAATTCATTGCTTGATTTATAGATTTTGATTTTTTCCCTTTTTGTTTTTTTCTTAGATTTGGTATGAGATATCTTCCAATATTTGGGTTCCCTAGTTTCCCCACCATAGCTACGAGGTTCAGATGCTATCATTAAATATTCTCGGAATGTTACAACTTTTCCAGTAAGTGTGCTTTGAAATGGTGTTGTTGCTTTTCCATGGTGTTAATGCAAATAAGCACTGAAACTAGTGCCATTATTTAGATTAAGTGTCAAAATCTAGGTGGTCTTGTAATGATGGACTAATTGTTTTCTAGCTAGTAAGGCCATATGCATTTTTATCTCTTATGTTGTCCTGAGATATTCAAATTCAGAATAAGAATTGAGGTCTCGTTTCCACTGTAGATTGCAGTGAGTTTCTTGAACATAATATATAGTATATTATATTTTACTAATCAATTGTGGATGTGATCCCTCGCAGGAAAGGAAATTCAAAGTGACTTTGATTTCACATTGATTTGTCAAAACATCCACACAGGAAAGGAGATTCAAAGTGACATTGATTTTACACTAATTTGTCAAAATGGAGGTAAGAGAAAAGGAAACTTTGTATTCAACAATGCTCTTAATTTCATATGTACATGCATAGACATATTAGTAGAAAATATTAAAGGGTTGCCTAAGTAATATTTTACATTCCACTACATTCTTTATAGCTTGTAAATAAATAACTCGAAACAATTCATTACACTACTTGTTATTCTTTATTAATTAGTGGTGAAGATTTTGATATTGAACTGGCTAAGATTTTTCTTCCTTCTATGAAATTGTGTCTTCTATAATGCTTCTTTTCCATTCACTATGTATAGCATATAAAGTGTGTCTAATGGAGTAGGAAGATTGGAAAATCTTGTGATCCTTGAACAATGTTACAAGGAAGAAACCCAACGGGGCAGGGTAGGTGCATCACCACAAAGGGGTCACAAATACCAAAGTTGGTATTGGCTAGTGCCTTGAGCTAGAAAATTTCCTTTACCCTTGTATTAACAGTGAATCCGGATAGGATTCTAGTATTATCTTTATAAGATTTATATCAGTTAAGATTGATGAATAAAATTCATGAGTCATGAGCTAGGATGTCCTTGCAAGGTGGTTGTTGATTATTGGAAGCTATGATGGCCATTATGTCAGGCCACATGGTCGCACTCCCTTGATCATGAGCACAATTGTGATCAAGATGGAAGACTTCATAGTCTAGATTGATCGTTTAGTAGTGATAATTAGTGGGCTCATTCACAAAAGATTCTATTTCACTAATCCTTTTTATGGAGTTGTCAGATTCAATTTCCTAAGGTTTTAATTACATTATAGAGTTGAGTTCTCAGAGAGTTGTGATTCACAGTGTTGAGTATAGTAGCTATGACACTTGAAAGAAGACAAGCATAGTAGATGTATCATACTCTGCTATAAGCTTACCTGCATATTATAAGGGACTTGGTTGGCTTTTTTATAATTTTATAAACAAGTTCCATGTCGAGGAAATGTGAAAAAAAAAAACAGTGATATTGCCACCATGTGGCTCTTGTCATATATGGTTTTATAATTTTTCAAAAAAAATCTCTAAGAGTTCACAATGCTAAGATTCACTAGAACCTTACAAAGTTTTATTATTTAGTGAAAGACTCACCAAGATCTTACAAGATTTTATAATTGAGTAAAATATTTGCCATTCCTGGTGAGAGATTCGCCAAAAAATTATATATACATATTATATTATTCATAAAATCGCCTTCCATTTTTCTTATATACCATGGAGATTTGCCCATTTATTATAGATATAAATTTAGGGGGGGTTCTTAAAATTTTCCCTACCAATATTCCAATTGGTAAACAGGTCCTGAACTTTCTTTGGGACGTAACACTCACCTCCTTGGAGTACTTAGGTGCATATGTACAAAGACATGGATTGTTCCTTTAATGGACTTTGGTCTATAAAATTTGAACTAACCTGTTTAAGTAATAACATTTACAAATATTTAAAATATCATTCATTCTGAGTAATACATGTAAGTTCTATTCCATAATACATTAATATTGCACTTTGAGTATACACCATCCTTCTTTATCCATTCTGTCACATTGTGGAATCTTTTACAAGAAGTATATCAATCACGGAATCCAAATAATAAATTCATTTTTAGAAAAATATACACTACTGCAAATTACAAATACCATTTCATGTTCTATAAAATAACAAATAGAATACTTATCTATTTTTAGATTTAGGCCATGAAAGGAAATTACAAAGGAAAAGCTTACACCTCCTGACCAATAACAGTTGTACCTTTACAATTTATACCCTCCTACCAGTTTCATTCCCATATTAGCTATTGATATTGACCTAACCAGGTATATCCAAAGGCATCAAAATAGCAAAAATTACAATAAATGGAAGTGCCCATATATAAAGAAAATTTAGAAAAATGGTTGAACTACAAAAATAGAATTTATGTCCTAAATGAAGCTATTATAAAACAATTTATTTTAAAGAAGAATCAATAGAAACCTTTTGCAGGACATCTAAGACACCAGAAAATGTTTTTATCTTTGAGGAAGGAGTTCTATTAGCCATATATGAAAAAAGAGGTAGTAGAGTATTTTTCCAAGGGCCTAAAGTGCAAGCAAGTGAAGGGAGAACACCAACATCCGGCTAGATTTTTGAATCTACTACCAATTCCAGAATGGAAATGGGAAGCTATTTCTCTATACTTCATTGTTGGGATTCCAAGATCTATAAGGAAACACGGATCAATCATGGTTGTTGTAGAGAATCTATGTAAAGCAACACATTTCATTCCTATCCAGTCTACCTTTGGGACATCTTAGATAGTAGTCATAGTTATGCGGGAAATTTTTGAATTGCATGGTATGCCAAAAATGGTGATATGTGACAAAGATGCTAATTTACCTCTAAATTTTGAAAACATTGTTTGGAGGGATGGGCACACAACTTAATTTTAGCACTGCCTATCAATGAAAAAATAGAAATGATAAACTAAATTTTAGAAGATATGCTAAGAATGTATGTGATTAACAGACCCGCTAAGTGGGAAGATTTTCTACATTTTGCATAATTTTCTTACAACAGTTACCAAGTTTCCATAAATATGAGCTCCTTTAAAGCATTGTATGGAAGAAAATGTCATACTCCTTTAAGCTGGAGTCAGCCAAAGGATATCATTGTATTGGGACCAAATGTACTATAGGAGATGGAACAGGTAGTGAAGAGAGTGAAACAAAAATTGAAAGCTACCCAAGATCAACATAAAAGTTATCTTGATAAAAAGAAGACACCCAAAGAGTTCAAAGTTGGAGAACATGTATATGTGAAAGTTAAACTAAAGAAAAGTACCCTAAGGCTAGGAATTTGTGCTAAATTAACATGGAGGTTTTGTGGTCCTTTTGAAATTCTAGCTAGAGTTGGCTTGGTAGCTTATCAACTAGCATTTCCCACTCACATCAAAGTACATACTTTTTTTCATGTCTCCTTACTGAAAAATATGTTCATGATGACTCTCTTGTAATCGATTGGAATGTGGTACAAGTGGAATTGGAAGGAGAATTCCAAATAGAACCACTTCAAATATTAGATCGGAGAGAAACCATGCTTCTGAATTGAGCCATCGTCCAGGTTAAAGTGCGTTGAAAGAAAATTAACTCATAAGAGGCTACCTAGGAGATGTAAGGTAAAATGTGGTAAGCATTTCCATCCTTCTTCCAAGAGGAGCCTGTAGTACTTGGAAATACCTTTCCATCAAGGTACCATATGTGTAAAACGCAGATAATATGACCAAGTTATGACCCTGAGAAGTTGGATTCCAAACTAACCCCAATGGGGCCACAAGCTCTTGGTGTTAGATCTCCTCGGGTTAGGGTTTTGGTTGTTTAGGTTTTTCTCATGTTTTCCAATAAATAGGCCCTTGAGCTTCATTGTAACACAATTCAGAGGCATGTAGTCCCCACATCCTGTTTCAGAGATAAGCTACCATTGCCCAAGCTATCTTATTTCCATTTTGTTTGTAAGCATGGTTCAATATTTTTCTATTAATGAAATGAAGTGTTTTTATGTTGCATCTCCGTGTTTACAATTATATCTGTAATTTGTTGCGTTCATGTTTAAGTTAGGATCATCTAGGTTCTTTTGAATAAATTTTATATAATGGCATGCACAAAGATCATAACTAATGTGATAGTATCCTTTAAAATAATATTGATAGTTGTAGTGGCTTTCTTCTGGAAAAGAATGTGTGCTTGCGCAAGGGGAATACTAGCTAATGTGATATTTATCTTGGAAATATTTTCCCTCTTCTTATGTGAAAAGAGGGTAACAACCATAGAGGTTGTTTTTTCCATAGAAGTAGAATGAAGTTGTTTCCCTTCTCATGATACATCTAAAATAGGGATAAGTGAGATTGCCTTTGTAATATTTATGTGTTTTACCTTACACATGTGAGTTATGGATGGATAGATATCTGTCATAACCATATACATGTAAAAATAAATAGACATGCTTTGATAGTTATGTGATCTTAATTAATGCATGTGTAGTGTTGTTGAAGGAGGCATGTCATGATATTTTCTTTAAATTTTATGTATGCACAGGAATATATGTTTAAGCATCACTAATAAATACCTTTTATCTGTTTGATTAATATTTTATCTAATCATGATATCAAAGTTTACTAATAGTGGTAATGGCATGGAAGGATCATGATGTATGTGAAAGATATATTATGTTTAATACTGGGGTAGGCAAAGAAGTAGTGGTCTATGCATGTTGAAGGAATTTCAAATGTAGGATAATCCACTGATGGGAAAACCAAGCCAGGAAAACATAATGTTCTAGGATGTGTGGGTAAATGACATCATGATAAATGAAATAGCTTCTAGCTAGTTAAGTTGTATTTAGGAAGATATTTATTTGTAATATTATATTACAATGATAAATAAATCAATTTGCATATAAAAGGTGCATATTCACTAGAATGAACCAACCTAGTTTCCTAAAGTATGCGAGCCATATAATATTATTGAGGAATAGAAGTAACAACTATTCTGGAAGGAATGAATAATAAAAAAATGTTAATATAGATTGTGAGAAGGTGTAATAACTACAGCTACGAAATGGAACAGAGAACATGAAAATTATAATCACCATTGAGGGAGATACCAATGTATTCATACTAGTCTCTCTCTCTCTCTCTCTCTCTTATATATATATATATATATATATATCTAAGGTATTTGGTAAATGTTGAATAACTTAGAGTTAATACTTATAATAATATATTGGTACATTTGGTTTGTTGGTTGGTTGAGTTGTTGAGATATTTTCTCAGCAAGCAATCGCCTTGTTTGGAATCTGTTGGATCTCATAAGCACTATATATGTAGGGTGTATTTTGGGTTTGAAATGAAATATATGAATTATTTTTTGTGTGATCTGTGTACCATGACTGCTCTTCCAATTTCTTTGTTGGTAGCAATGCCATTGTGGACCTTACTCCATCAAGGGAGGGCCCAGGAAGATGGAAGTAATATGACATTGATCCTCTATACATAGATTAGTGTACAGATGTTTGTACGTGTAATTTTGTGTTAAGCTTGTTTATGTGTGTGACTTTTGTTGACGATTTGGATGTTTGTGTAGCACCATCAAGGGAAATAGAGAGAGAGAGAGAGAATCAGTTGATCCTCATCACAATAGTTCACAATCATGACTAGATGGAGTATCATGATCTTTTGGTTCCCATTTTCAACGAATCTAATAGAGGAGGTCTATAGGGCCATTACAGGATATGGAGGAGCCATGGGCAGTTGTTGTGAGGAGAGAGCCATTGAATGTAACAACCTCTTCTCCTACTTCTTCTGCTTTCTAGAAGTTGAATTCCTTCATGGGCATGGAAGTGTATGTTTTTCCACAAATGGTCAAGATGCTGACCATGACTTCCACATGGATTGGTAGGGGCTTGGGTTTCTATTACACGAGACACTGTCAAGATCATTTTTGGGTATTTCATGTGACCCGTCATTAACAACTTGACCCAAAAATATTAAATTTAGAGAGGAATTCTCCCTATGTTTTCCTTTTGGACCTAGTAACTTCGGCAAGTTTGCATTACTCAAGGCTTTAATTTATAGGTCATTCATTTAAAATTAAAAAAAAAATTGAGTAGTTGTGATTGCCATGAATAATAGTGAGCGATTAGATACCATGCACAATTGAGCAAAAAACCTTGGCCAAACTACCAAGAGAGGTCAAAATAAGGAGTGGTTAGCGTGTGAATGAGCAATGAAGCATGTAGTGTGTTGGTCATAAGAAAGGAAACAAAAGGAGTTATTGTACAATGAGGAGTAGCTGACCTACAAGGAGTTACAACACTATCATTGAATTATTCTTGATATTTCTTGTATGGTCTTGCATCATAGCAGTAAGTGATCAACAACATGGATCTACACCAGGTAGTGGTCGATCCTATTGCTTGATTGACTTCTTAAAGAATTCATCTTACACACATTTTGGTGGAGTCAAGATGTTGGAAAACTCGTCGGCCGAGTCTACTATATTTTAAGTGTGGATTGGGGTGAAGTTATGTAAATTCTACCCCTAACTAAAAATATGTGAATTTGGCAACTCGAATTGGTCCAACCTGTTGGATGACAACATAAAATTTTATGATTATTGGTTCTGTTGTTGTGAGATTTGTCAATTGAGTATTTTTGTATTTTCTTTTAATTATGTTCGTAAAAGGTGTCGAACCAAATATTTAACAGGATAACATAATTTAAATTACTAGTTCTTGATGTTCTTTGATTCCAAGAGAACATCTTGCAAATTTTATTATGTGAGTTTGTTATATGTTGATGGGTCTTATTGTTCTTTGGGCTTCAAGAGCATCAATTACAAGTTACTTTATGAGATCCTTGTGTGTTAGTAAGGGAAAATTGTTTACTCATCTCTTGAATACATTGAGTAGCTAGGTTGCCTTCCTAGCAACTAATAGATAGTCAAAAGTGAAATATCTGACAAATGGTGATAGGTTCATAAAGTGGTTCATTACTTGACAAATTTTTTGATGGAAGCCCTGATGAGCCGAGCATGTCAATATTATTGATCGTGCAAGCTCGTCAATGATGATCAGAGATAGTTGTATCTTAGATGAGTCAAATGGGAAGCTCAAAGATTGTGGTGGAGAATGAGCACGATCCATGAGATTTCATAGTGGGTAGAAGCGCCCGTGAAGACCATACCAGATAGATGTGACTTATACTTTTGATTCTTGTATTAATCTTTGTAATGTAAGAGTTAAGGGAGGGGCATGGAATAAACATTTACAATAGTATATTGGCAGATTTAGTTTGTTGGTTGGTTAGGTTGTTAAGATATTTTCTCATCAAGCAATCTCCTTGTTTGGAATCTATTGGATCTCTTAATCATTATTATATGTGAGACATATCTTGGTTTTGAAATGCACAATATGAAATGCGTTGTATCTGACCATAAATTTGACCTCTTGTATCACAAATTTTGAATATATTTTTTGAAAATTTATTTTACCATCAAATTATTTATTTATTTTAATCTTAGATAGTATAGTAGAGATATAATATGTAATTTTCCTTATTAAAAGGATGATACCCAAAATAAACCTTTTATTCTTCAAAATAAAGGGTTATAATTTTCCATCACAACACTCAAGTTACACTTAATTGATAACTCAGAATTTATATTTAGATATCTATTACTTCCCAAAAAAATCTGCAATGGCTATTTCTTAAAACAATTGATTATTAAAGTTATTTATATTACACCGAAAAGCATTGTTTCTTAAAATCTATTTTAATCTTACTTAAGGCATTTCTATAATTTTTAACAAGAAATGTTGCACAAACAGGTGCTTATATAATTAAATATGGAAGAGATGTTGTAATGTTTCAAAAAGTATTATAATATAGATTAAAACAAACAACACCATATTATATATATATAATATAAAGATTATCATCTAATCAAAAGTAATTTATATAACTTAGACATTTATTTATAGAATACTTTGAGTAAAAGAAAGTGGGTTTTTTTAAATATATACTCAAATATGTATTTACATCTATATCAAAATTGTAGTGGATAACATAATGCTCCAAAATGAATATTTTAGATAAGTTTAGACAAAAACTTAAAGCAATAACAATCATATAAAAAATAATAGTTAAATTCTAAAAATAAGGAACTATAGAAAATCACCGAGCAACAAAATTAGAGAATGATAACAATATGTAACAAAAATTGCAAATTGTGGAATCAAAATTTCCTTTAAACAATAGCACAAAAGACAAATCTATGAAAGATTCTCCTTAAATGGTGGTAGCACAAAAGACAAATCTATGAAAGATTCTCCTTAAATGGTGGTAACCGTAAATGAAGCATCACTAAAGGAGATGAATAATCTAGATAGAGATGAATAGTCTAAATAGAACAGCAACTCTAAATTTAATAACAAATTAATACCTTATAATTATTTTAAAATATATATTCAAAGTTACTGTAACGTATTATAATCTTTTTTCAATAGAATGATATGAATTTTAAATATGGAAAAAATTCATATATTTTCATCATTAAATTAAGAATGAAATGTTTTAAAATGTACAAATATAATACGATTACCAAATAAAAATAACTAATTCTTTCTTAATAGAAAATAATTCTATTTAATAAAAAAACTATCATACAAAGAAAAATACCATAAAACTTGAATAAAATGTATCACTATTTTATATTTAAATAAAACATAACGCCTCCATCTATATAACAAACACTTTTAAAAAACTAAATATTTTTATACAAATATTTTTAAAAAGAATACACCCTCTCCTTATGTGTTGCCATAGAAATCTTTTGAAAAGAATGATCATAACCATGAAGACTATATGATTGAATTTGATCTCTTAAGCGTTCAATATCTTTCTCAATGTCTTTAGCAACTTAATCCAAAAATTTCATCTTATCTTCTATCTTGCACTCAAATGATTTTAAAAATGAAGACAAGGACAAAGAAAAATGTTCATCAATTTCTTCATTAATATGATCCTCATTCCATTGTTTGAAACTTTGAATTGAAGGAGAGTTTGCCACCACATCTGATCTATCTATCCATTCCCCCAAAAACATAAACCAAAAGTCTTCAAATGACTTAATGGATATGGTAGGAAAACTTTCAATCCACCATTTACATTTCCCTTGAAATGAATCATAGAACAACATAATGCAAACACCCTCATGTTTAATTCTAAGAAGCTCGGTAAAATCATAGAAATCTGGTATATGTTTTAAAGTTAAACTCAAATCTTCTCCACTGAATTTTGGACCATTCCTTAGAAAATATGCATCCTTGGGAAAATGATTTGGGAAACCATGAATTTCTGAAAAATGTATGCATGCATAACTTGAAATAAGAATGGTAGCATCTAAGTCCTTCATAAATCTAGTGGAATCACCATGAACCTATGAATTTTGAATTCTTCAACAATGGAGTCGCCAAGGTAGTTTTGCAACCTCGTAAGATTTCTGAGCTTCTGCTACCTTCAGAAGTTCAGCTTCTTGATTTCAGGAATGATTAATCTTCAGACTCCTGGCAAACACACCAAAATGTTATCTCAAAATCAGTCCCTGGAAGGCTGCAGAGCAGGAAGACTTCAAGTAACTATTTCAAACCAATCTTTTAGCTAAGGCTTAGCCTCCTTAGCCTGAGAGGGCTCTCTCAAAGGATTAAAGGTTTTTTGATTATGATAAAGATGACTAACTCTTGTGAAACAAATAAAAATGAAAATGGTGGAAACACAACTAACAAGTATCCATTGTGCTTATGGAGTCATATGTCATTTAGCATTAACAGTAGACTTGGCTTTGGAATGAAATCAAGACATTCAGATTTCAATATAGGTAGAGTACACCAAACACAAAAAAGACAGTTTACGAGTATATGAAGGAAATTAGAACATTGCAAGTGATTTCTAAGTAATCAAATACTCATAATACTGTAGACAACATGAAAAGACAACAAAAGGAAATCATACATTGAACTCTCTATGATTCCTAAGCAACAGAAGCCAGTATTGTATTACCAAAGGAAACAGAGTTTTAACATAAGCTTGATAACAAAGTTTTTTTACAGAAATTTTCAACCCCTACTACATTTCCTTTTCTCCTATTTATAGAGTTCTTCTCCCTAACTGAGATTCCTCCTCAAGCCTGAGGGCAACTCGAAATCTATTTCTAATGACACCTGCTCAACTTTTAACTGCCTATTAAATGTAACAAACTGCAACTAGACTTTCTAGCGATCTAAATCAAGTAGGAGTCTAACTCCAGATTATGCTAATAATAGCCTTGATTACAATCATTCTCGTTCTTTGACATCTGGTCCCCTTTTAGTTTGGATGCGGTGGATGTTCAAAGCTCCATGCTGGTCTTCAATGTTACATCTTCTCCATTGCCCTGAAACATAGGAAACTATCCCTGTTTATCGGTCTTTGGTTTTCCTCAAAATGTTCGAATCCAAAGAACCTTGCCCTTCATCTTTGATTATCCAAAATATATCAGATTGCCACGTCCTTGATGTGCTATCAACCTTTTTCATGTGTGGAGGCAAAATTTCTTCCAAGCTATCTGACATATCTTTGACTGTAGTAAATGTGCTCATTTTATGATAAAAAGTTTAGAGTTGGATTTGGATACATGTTTCCCCCACCTGTCTTAACCTTGTTGAAAGTTGATAGCTTCAGATGGTCCTTTGAAGATATTCCCCTTTCAAAATTTCCGCTTGTATTTCAAAATCGGTTGACTGAGATTCGATTGTGTAGCTTCAGCAGTTTTGTAGCACGCTACGAAACTTTTGAGCGTTAGTCATTATCTTTAGCAGTTTCGTAGCGCTCTACGAAACTGCTGGGTAATTCCAAAAACACAGTTTCAACCCAAAATCTGACTGTCTTGAGCTTCATTATCTTGAAATGTCTCTTTTCATGTGTCCTGAAGCTTTTCAAACTGAATATATATATATGGACCCCATTCTTCAAGGCATGTATGGAATATGCAACCTTGGCATTTGTGAAAGAATCTTCAAGTGACAAGGAAGAAGAGATGTATGCCAATCATTGACAATGAAGACAACATCCTCCCCATAAGGTCCACTAAAGTGTTCACTGCTTGAGAGATTAAGAATCCTTGAAGCTTCAATAGCTGCCTGACATAAGAGGCTTAAAACAAAGTTCATTGTCTTGGTAGTCCACCCCAGTATGTCAAATTTTATCATTAAAGAAAAACGTATCAGGGCCCTTTTCAGTATAATGTTTCAGACTTCATGATAAGACCTGTAAACATAATTCAAATAAAGATTTGTTTTTGTCTTCTAGCCCTGAATTGACCATCAGCATGTTGCTTATAGTATCCATCTCTGCGTTGGTGTTTCTTACTGTACACAAACCAAAAGATAATTGAAAGCATTATACCAGTTGAGACAAGTGCTAAGCCAATGTAGACCAACGAAGATGTTAGTCTTGGAACTTTCACTGATCGGGGCAGTTTCTGTATCTAATACTTCAATTTGACCAGTCACAATATTTCCATCATTTATTTCACCGTCTTTATCTTCCACAGTATTAGGAATGTTCTCTTCAGCTTCAGATTCTTTAGGAATTGGTTTGGTGCTGCTCATCTTTTTCAGCTTTGCAACAAAAAATCCATCCATGTTATGAACATGCGGATAGAAATGCCTTGTCTTTTCCAAATATGGGTGAAAGCGGTGCTCCCTAAAACGTATAAACCCGTGTTGACCGAAGTCCAAACCACATGGGACAACTTTTACATCACGCTTGCTAGGTGCATAGTTCACAACTGCCTCATTCTCTGCAACAGTAATTGAGCAAGTTGAGT
>APFE030454728.1:0-37842 GCA_000404065.3 Pinus taeda | reverse complement strand
AATGAATCCAGCCCTTAAAGACATTGTCAAGGAGGAATTGCAAAAGCTGTTGGATGCCGGATTCATCTACCCCATCTCAGATAGTGAATGGGTGTTCCCTCTAGTTCTGGTTCCCAAAAAGAATGGGAAATGGAGGATCTATGTAGATTACCTGGACCTGAACAAAGCCACCAAGAAAGATCATTTCCCTCTCCCTTTCATAGATCAAGTGTTGGATGGACTGGCAGGGAAGAAGTTCTTCTCTTTCCTGGATGGGTTTAGCGGGTACAATCAAATCCAGATCAGCCCGGCAGACCAAGAGAAGACCACCTTCACTTGCCCTTGGGGTACCTTTGCCTACCGAGTCCTTCCCTTTGGGCTATGCAATGCCCCTGCTACTTTCCAGAGAGCTGTCCTAAGCATTTTTTCGGAGCTGGTCCGTGATGCAGTGGAAATCTATATGGATGACTTCACTCCTTATGGGGCCAACTTCCAAGAAGCATTGTCCAACCTGGGGAAAGTCCTAACCAAGTGCATTGAGATGAACCTGTCCCTCAGTCCTGAAAAATGTGAATTCCTGATGACTGAAGAGATCGTGCTAGGCCATACTATCTCTAGCCAAGGATTACAGGTGGATCCTAACAAAATTGCTCTAATCAAGAAGGTTCCACCTCCACAAAAGGTAAGAGATGTTAGGAGCTTTTTGGGATTAGCAGGATACTACAGGAGATTCATTAAGGATTTCAGCAAGCTAGCCTCACCATTGTTTGGCTTGTTGGCAAAAGATGTGGAGTTTAAATGGACCAACGATTGTCAGAAAAGCTTGAATGAGTTAAAGGACAAGTTGGTGTCAGCACCAATCTTGAGAGGTCCAAACTGGGCCCTACCTTTCCACATCCACACTGATGCCTCAAACAAAGCCATAGGGGCAGCTTTAGGACAAATTGAGGAAAAACTTCCATATGCCATCTACTTTGCTAGCAAGAACTTGTCCAAAGCTGAACTGAATTACACTGTAACCGAGAAAGAATTCCTAGCTGTAGTCCATGCACTAAACAAGCTTCGTCATTACATTACTGGATACCAAACATTTGTACATACTGACCATGCTGCTATTAGATATTTGATGAATAAACCAGATGTGAATGCTCGTATTATTAGATGGTTACTTTTATTGCAGTAGTTAGATTTAACCATTGTTGATAAACCAGGAAGAGAAAATGTTGTTGCTGATTTTCTATCTAGATTGGATTTGTCTGCAGGTGAAGATGTGACGGTGGATGACCAGATGCCTGATGAGCATCTGTTTGCTATTTCAGTACTATCCCCATGGTTTGCTGATATAGCAAACTATCTTGTTTCAGCTCAGTTCCCTCCGCACCTCTCTTCAAAAGAGAAGAGCAAAATCATTAGAAAAAGTGCCTCATTCACTTGGATCGGGGGCAACCTGTTCAAGCTTGGCCCCGATCAGATCTTAAGGCATTGTGTAAGGGAAGAGGAAGTCTTTGACATCCTCCTCAGCTGTCATGATGGGCCTTGTGGAGGACATTTTGTAGCAAAGAGAACTGCCTTCAAGATCCTGCAGGCAGGATACTATTGGCCCACACTTCATCAAGATGTCAGAAGATATGTCAGCCAGTGTGACCAATGTCAACGAATGGGGAAACCAACCCAAAAGGATGAAATGCCTCTCCAACCTCAAGTGACTCTTGAGCCATTTGAGAAGTGGGGCATGGACTTTGTGGGCCCCATCAATCCCTCTTCGAGGCAAAGATCCTACATCATTGTGTGTACTGACTACTTGACAAAGTGGGCAGAGACTAAAGCCATCAAAGCAGCAACAGAAGAAAAGGTGGTTGAGTTCCTAAGAGAGAACATCTTCTACAAGTTTGGCTACCCAAGAGAGCTGGTGACCGATCAAGGGAGCCAGTTCACATCTCACTTGATTGAAGATCTTCTAGCTAATCACAAGATCAAGCACAGGACTTCCACCCCCTATCACCCTCAAGCAAATGGGCAGGTGGAAGTCACCAATAGAGCACTAGAAGGGATCTTGACGAAAGTGGTGAGCAGCAGCAGAAGAGACTAGGCAGATCGCTTAGTTGAAGCCACTTGGGCTTACAACACCACTTGGAAGACCATCACCGGCTTCACATCTTATGAGCTGGTCAAAGGGAAGAAAGCTTTGTTGTCCATTGAGTTTGACTATAACACCTTGAGGATGGCAGCTCAGCTGGACCTAGACCTCAGCCATGGACAGCAAGAAAGGTTACTGTAGCTAAATGGACTGGATGAGCACCGCATGCAGGCCCTCCTGCACTCAGAAGTGATTCAACTTCAGAGGAAGGTGTGGCATGACCAACATCTCCATGACAAACAATTTCAGCCGGGAGATTGGGCCTTGTTGTATGACTCCAGATTCAAACATTTCAAGGGGAAGTTGAGAACCAGATGGCTAGGCCCATATGTAGTGGAATAGTGCCATGACAATGGATCTGTCCTCATTCGAACCATTGATGAGGAAGCCATTCCCATGCTTGTCAATGGGCACCGATTGAAGATCTATAGAAGACCTCTCTCAAGGCAAGAGTTTATCAGCACTATGGAGAAATCTGTTTTGGTGATAGAGAAGGGTTCTGCCTCCACTTTGGGCATACCCTAAAGAAAAAAAAAGAAAAAGGAAATAAAGATCCTTGGGTGAAAACCTCTCTGAGGTGCCCAAGACAGGCAGTAGGAGTGAAAACCTCATTGGGGCGCTCCTATTGTCTTTAAAAAAAAAGAGGAAGAAATAAAAAAGATCCTTGAGCGAAAACCTCCTTGAGGCGCTCAGGGCAGGTAGCAAGGGTGAAAACCTCTTTGAGGAGCCCCTGATATCCTTCAAAAAAAAAAAAAAAAAAAAAAAAAAAAAAAAAAAAAAAGAAAAAAAAAAAAAAAACAATAAGCACCATAAAAGTTTTGCATGCAGATGTTCTAGGAGGAGAAGAAGCCTCTTCCACTCCAAGCCAGGGGCCTTCTCATCTGTCAAAAGATGTCATCAATGCCTCCTCCAAGAACAACAATGTTTTTTAAGGTATGTGCAATGTTTTATCATGATTTTGATCTTCAGAGAAGACACAGTCTTCTACAGGAACAGACAGTCTTCCTACAGGAAGGCGCAAATCTTCTCACAGGAAAGTGCAAAAACTCTACAGGAAGCTCTGTGTCCTACAGGAAACTTCTTGTAGAAAGTTGCGACGGCTGAGATGAGTTTCAAATGAAGATCTAGCGACTGAGGAGTGGTTTGAATATGCATGCCACTGATGACACCTCTGAACATCGCCATTATCGTCCTACACCCTCCTCGTCGCCATGCAAACCAAGATACCTGCAACAGCACAACAAAATAATCAGTTCTCACGAAGAAACAATTGTCAAAGGAAAATTGAGCACCGAGAGCCATACCACATCCACGCTATGCATCAGAAGCGCTGGGATCGTGAAAGGGGAGCCAGGACCGCCAGCATGCAGCATGCACACAAGAAGGAAGGACTGTGACAAGACCCCTCGCGGGGATCCTGTAGCAGTCCAACCTACTCGAGTGAAGACCGTCCACAGCACCACCATTTGAGAAGAAACATTGGCGCATAAACAAGAGCCATTCACTCCATCGCCAGCATCCTGTAACACGTCCTGAAACCGCAAGCCTACAGGAATGTGCGGCCACACGCAGCAGGGCGATCCATCGTTCAAAGGCTGGAAATCATTTGCAGCCGCGCGCAGGTAAGTGTTCAAATCCTTCTCTCCATCAAACTGCATGATTACTGCTTTGATTTGCTTTGCATGCCGTAAAGGTGAATGATTGAGCGGCCGTAAGGCCAGTGACTAGCCACGTCGGTTAGTGAAGGGATAGTTAGAGGATGAGGTGGTAGCCACGGCAAAAGAAACAACAGCCCGCACGTGAGGATCAGTCCCGTCAACCGTGAAGCGAAGCTTAACCGAAAAAAGCGGCGGCAGATCTATGGGAATGAATGCAGTGGTAAGGGGATGTGCAGGCGAATGATGAGTGACATCACCCAACAGTCCGACGGGGACAGCTCACCCCCGCGCCACGTGCTGCGCCGATTCAAAATCTAATCGGCTCGTTTAAATGTGTATCTCCGTCAACCTCACTTCACAACTCGAGTAGCTCCTCTGCTTACCTCTGCATGTTGATACGCTGAGCTCTCGGCTACCTGAACTCTGGTAATGCACCTCTCGACCGTTGGCCAACCATCGCTCTCTCTGAAGCCTGCGCACTGTCTACAGGAACAGTTTCTACAGGAACGCAGTCTCTACAGGAAGGTGAAGTCTTCACGTAAAAAGGTGGCGAAAAAGAGGTAACCCTGAAACTCCTTCCATAATTGGCTTTCAAAGGTGGCAGGGTCATTTCTCACAGTCGGGTCATAAAAAATTATTGAGTTGCTGTGCCTATACTATCGCTCCTACAGGGTAGTGGTATAATTCGACTGTAGTTTTGTTTGCATGCTCTGTCTATAAGACCGAATTCCCTTTATATTTACCTCCTGTGGTCCAAACCACCGTGTTCATCATGCCTGGTGGGTTCATCAGACGAGAGCCCACCGATTCAACCATATTGAGGGAAAATCAGGTAGTGGTTGACATTTTTACGCAAGCACAGTGGATGCCTTTTTGTGATAAGTTGCAGGGATACAATGAGGAAGTGGCCGAGCAATTCTTGCGGGGCCTGAGGCCAAAATCCAAAGTGCTGGCCACAGTCAAATTCAGAGGCCTGAGCCTCAAGGTAACACCACAGTCTATCAGTAGAATCACTGAGCTTCCCATGGGTCTTCCGTGGGATAAAGATGAACGGAAACAAAACCAGCAAGCGAAGAAGGAATTCTTTCCACCTAACAAAGAATTCTCTGAGGACAAGAATGGAGTACGTAGGGTTAGTTTGACACCACCTTGGAATGAGGTCAGCTTGCAAATTATGAGATATATCCCCTGTGAGGGTCGTCACAGCATTGTGTATGCATATCATTTCAGACTGCTCACTGAATTAAGACACCGGGTCAATCTTCCTGTAGAGCAGAAATTAGGCCTTCCTTATTTCCTGTTGCAATCTTTGATGGAGTGTGCTACTAAGCTAAAGGATGGCGTCCCAGAGCAGGTGGCACACCATGGACTGATCAAATTGCTGGTAGAGGATGCACTGTATTCCTACAAGGTCCCCCTCTCGTGGGAATCCTTCCGGAATTTAACACGTGAAGGGGACATAAAAATGTTGCTGGAAGAAACAGGGTCATCTAGTGGCGAAGAGCAAGAAGCATTGGCCAAAGAAAATAAGAAAGCTCGCTCAAGTGCCCCGACTACCGTGCAGAAGGAGAAGCACAAAGAAAAAGGTGTTGAAGAAACAGCTGACTCCCCCATCTTGTCAGCAAGGGAATTGAGGTCAAAAAGCAGAAGGGACAAAGTTGGAGCAGGCCATGTCAGCCCAATTACATCTCCAGCACTTGCAAGCAAACAAAAAGAGAAGACCCCGGCAGAAAAACAAGCAAAAAGCAAGACACCTGTCACTACATGAAAAGTAAAGCAGGCTTCTACAGGAAGCCCGAAGACAACTTCTAAAGGAAGCCATGCTAAGTCAAAATCAAAGGAGAAGAGGGCGGATGTTCTGGCTAGGGAGGCAGCGGCTGTATTAGCTAGCCTCAGTACGCCACCTAAGCAAAAAGGGAAGAGGAAAAGAGACCCTCCTCTCTACTTCAAATGCCGGAGAAGTGTGAGGATAAAAACTGGGAAACAACAGGCACAATCCAGCAGCCCAATTGTCATCAAAGACACCCCTGCTTCTCCCAAAGAACAATCCCCTGCTTCTCCCAAAGAACAATCACCCGCTTCTCCCAAAGAAAGATCACCTGCTTCTTCCAATGGAAAATCACCCTCAAAAATTACAGTTACCTACGAAAAGGGGAGTCCGAGGAAGAATACATGGCAAGAAAGGATAGATCTGTTGGACGAGAAAACTCGGCTACAAAAAGCCGAGAAGGTCCTACAGGATACTTTGACTCGGCTACAGGATACATAACAAAGAGAAAGGGAGGGGCCCTTGTCACCAAAGGAGGATGAGCTAGAACTTCCCGGAGAGGAAGAAAAAGAGCACATCCCTGAACCTACCCCTTCACCCAATTTGAATTCCTACTACACCTTCTTGGAGGCGGGAAATATCATCCCGCAAAAATTTACTGTACCTTTATTTGTTGCATTAGAAGAAGAGAAGGTTCGTTCTCACACATGGATGCAGATCGCCAAATCAAAGGGCGTAGCCGACATAGGAACTCTACAAGACCAGCTCAAGGAGGTCAGGAGTGAATTCGCCATGGCTAAACATGTGGCTAGTTGCCAACAAGTGTTCCTACAGGAAGAAAAATAGAGGTTGAGTTTGCAACTGCAAGAACTAAAGGCAAGAGCATCGACATCCTCCAAGGTCGTCATGCAAGAGCAACCGAGCACAAAGGAGGTGACCTCCAGTTTTGAAGAGACCATAGCGCGTCTACAGGAAGAATAGCAGCAAACTAAGATCGAAATGCAAGCACTCAAGGAGCAGTTGCAGCAAAAGGAAACACAGTTGGCCTGCATGGCCAGCTGGGCCATAGAAGCAATTCAATGCAGATCACCTGCAAGGTCCTATGGGTTGTTTTTAAAAGATCAATGGCTGCAATTCCAAATAAACACTTTGGCACAAAGAGGTATTTCAATTCAAAGCCCGCACCAATTTTCTGAGTTATGTAGTACTAGTTCAGCAGAAGACAAAGCCAAATTGGTAGAGTTTTACCTTCACAGCTTGGCTCTACCTAATGAAGTCTCATGGGATCCCAACATTGCTTTGGGTGACATGCAATTGATGGCGTTAGCCTCATGGTTAAACCATGAAGACCAAAGAGCAAATGAAGCAAAATCAGTCATGAACCGAGAAGTGAAGGAGCCACTGTTAATTAGGTCAGAACTAGAAGACCCGGTGACACTCATCTCAACACATCAACAATTGGCTACAGACCCCACAGCTTCTTTAAGATGGATGGACAAACAGGCCCAAGCTATAGCCCACTTTCAGGATATGGAAAGGCTGTTGGGGGAAAATGCTGCTCATGCTTGTCAACGTAGATGGAATACCCTGGGCCACAGCTTACAAATCCAAGAATACCATACACCCATCCGATTGAGGGAAGCTTTGGCAAGGGTTTCCCTTTACAAGAAATCCGTTCAAAGCCTCCAAGCCAACTGGATTGGCCTTAAACTCAGCCCACCACTACTGCTGGGCCTGACTGAAGGGAATTCAAAAGAAAATGACGGTCAATATGGGTAGAGGTAGATAGAACAACAGGATTTCACACCCGTAGAGAGGATATTACCACTGAGCCTTGGGATGCCAGCGAAGCAGTGAGAGCCATGAAAGATGAGGACTTGGATTGAGTTTCTCAAGGATGGAGCAAATGGTTCAGCTGGGGGGTGATGATGAGCCCCAATTTTGGTACAATTTGGGCTCATTTTGGCCTATTTTACTTGCTCAAACCATTCATCTTTATTTGCTTATGCATGCATTTCTTAGTTTATTCATGTTGTTTGTAGGAAGAAGGTTAGACACTTTATCTACGTGACTAATGTATTATGATTCCAGGTTTTTGCATTAAAAAGGAGCAAGAGACAACGAAAAAGGGGATAAGGAGACAATAATGTGGCACTACTGATTTTGTGGAGAGATGTCCACGGTCTTGGGACATTCCTCGTGATTCCCACCAAGAACTCCGAGCTCCAATCTATCTCCCCTCCGAGCTTAAGAAGCGGCCAGCTGTCCTACATGAACAACAGTCATAAACTGTTCTACAGGAACAATAGTTATGACTGCCCTACAGGATCCGCAGTTAGACTCTAGTTGGACAGTCGAGCTCCTAAAATCAAGGGCACTTGGTGGATCATCGTTTTTGTATAAGTATGAAGGCCTTAGCCTTAGATAGGTTGTTGAAACTCTCGTATTGCTATTGTAATTTTGGAGCACAGTTCAGTTTTTCGTTCCTTTTTGTAAGCCAATTTGGCATGATATCAGATTATGAATAAAGAAGGCAGTTTGTGATCTAGTTCTGAGTTTCTTAAGAAGACTATAGCTCTCAGGTTAGGGCCCAACCTGAGAGCCATAGATCCCCTCTGCTGTAGTGTTGTTTCCATTTCATTTCCAGCACTTTAAGTTTTCGTTTGCACATGCAATTCGAATTACAGTTTGGTGATTTGGTTTTCTTATGAATAGGATAGATTTTGCTTATGGTGCAGTTGTTTCCACTTGCTTAGTGTAGCAGAGGATAGATACCATCAATTGGAGCTCCAGCAAAACGGTTGTTAAGGCTCACTGCCATCTCTCTTGAAGATTGGGGTGCAGTCCATAACTAGCCACCAAAAACATGTGTTACTTTACTTGATGATTGATGCAATACAGTCACGGTTTTGATTAAATGCTTCCTTGTCATCCACACCTGCACACATACTTTCATCACAACCTCATACATATTTCTCTTCGCGTTTTGGATTGCTGTTCATTGAATTCATGGCATAAGTAATTTAGGTTGATGCATTTTCGGTTTGGTGACAATCATAATCATTTGTTTCATTTACACTCCTCTTTCTCGTTCCATTACCATCTCCTCCATCTTGATCACGCATGAAAACATATCTCCTCGACCTTCACTTCGTTCTGTCCTCTCCCAAAGTCTTCCACTCCTCACGTAACTTCATTTCCTAACCTTTCATTGACATAACCCTTTACCTTCAACATACTCCCTACACCCATTTCCCATCTCATTCCTCCACTTCTGAGCCATCACCAGCCTTATCCCTACCTCACATATCTCTTCCTACCATTCCATCACTCCAAAACCCCTACGGCCAATCATCCTGTAGAATTGCACAGAACATCCTGTAGAAGACTTACAGGACTATCCTATAGTAACCTCTGAGTATCCTGTAGGATCCCCTGCAGACATCCTGTAGGAGGCCACTCACTCGGTTGCTGAGCTTCTAAATGTGAGGAACCTCTGTGGATGGATGCTAAGGATCCCTAGGGACCTCTCCTAGCCTCCCCAACCTGTCCCACGTTTTCCTTCCTTCTCCATCCCATCTGCACAACCAAACCTTGATAAGCACAAAATCACAATCATTCCACCCACTTAATGAAAAAGTACAGAAACATGTCTTTTATGATGCAAGTAGTTTAGATCCATGCATTTTCACTTATTAGAGGTAGTAGCAGCATTGGTAGAAGTTTCATTCACATTCTTTGCATTATAGAAGTTAGACTAGTCAATTTAGGGTTTCCTAGGCTTACATGCTTTGATTTTCTTTCAGTTCATTTTTGTCAATTAGATTAGTCTCCTTTGAGCTAGCTTTCGTCCATCATTGATAAAGCTTCTTCTGTGAGCCTATAGAAGTTGGCTTGAGCCCTAGCAGACTTGCGCCAGCTGACCAAGTGACAGCTGCTACAAGAGCTAGTACTTGTGCATATAGCACCGCCACTTCCAAGTTTGTACGAACTACCAGGTTGATAAAATTAAGAGACAGGAAGCCCCAGGAGTTGTAGCATTATTGCTACAATACTGGGGCTCACCACTTGGCAGGCAAGTAGCTAGGTAGAGAAGCAAAGGGTCTCAACAAGCTAAATTTGAGCCCTTGGAAGAAATAAGGGCAGACTTAGATAGGATTGCAACTAAAAGAAAAGAAGAGAATCAGGGTTTGCTTGTTCAAATGCACCCAAGCAAGAAAGAAGAAAAAATGCTAGGATCAATAGGCTGGGTAGACAGTTTTGATGTTGCAGAAGCAGGTTTATGAACAATTTTGTCTTTTGAAGATGATTCACCTCATCACTATTATAAACACCATGGCAACTAGGTGGTGACAGATCAAATGATGCATGTCTAACTTCCCCTCATTCTCCTCCCATCAATCACTCACTAACCTCCCTCCAAGGACACTGAGATCTGCTCAGTACTCCTAGTTCACTTCATTTCATGAAAAAGACTAAGTGAAACTTTGTTTTTACATAGGATATCAAAGCCACATTTCTTGTGTAAAATGTTTTTCTTCCATTTTGCTAGGTTTCCAAATTCATAACTTGGATACCTTTCACTCCCCTAAGCCTAAGTTCCACTTTTTTGATTTAGTGCTTTATCTAAATATATTTCTCATTTTAACATATTAACTTTATTATATAGTTCTAATGTAAAATTCCCCCCCCCCCCCGGCGGTACTAAATTTATATATAAAAACCCCGAAAAAACTTTAAATATCCCAACCCCGGCTAGCTATAGCCATATATCAATGTTATGGGGTTAATGGTTCATTTAGGGCCATTAATAACCCTGCGCGTGCATACCACGAGATTTATTTGACATTTGGTTAAACAAATAACCAACCCAACCCGCATGCAAATATCAAACGTTAATTAAAACTGGGTTAATTAACCGTTAATCCACCCGACGGCCAATATAAATTGCCCTGATACAAATTAATTTGTTGTTTATTACTCGGCCCCCGTGCCATAACCCACTGCCCACTTCATCATGCGTCAACCGTTGGATATGATCCTGCAGATAAGACGGCCCACGTCAATATCGAAACCCCTCCGATGTCCAAAACTTACCTTTCGATGAAAAACGGTATTCTCGCCGTACAAAAGACACGCGTCGCTCGCTCGGCGTCATCACATCCCCTCTGCCCAAAACAGCCGTTGTCCCAAAAGCGGTACGGGGAATACCATATACCACCCCCGCTGAACCCCTGCTGACATCATTCGATGATGTCACCTGCACGTCATCACCCACGTCACCACTGCCACCTCAGCTCCATGTCATTTGCCACGTCATCTTCCATACCCCGCTACACAACAAAAACTTTACGTCATGCTGACGTCATCACAAAAAAGCACCAAAAAGCCCATAAAGCCAATTTTTTTGTCAAAACCCGTGAAAGTGATTATTTTCGTCCATTTCTATTTGTTGTTTTGCAGAACCTGTGCATGCAAACTACGACGAACTTGCCACCAAAGCTCCAATCCGTCACCTTGGCCACCATAATCCGGCATCCTGCTCTGCAAATCATCGTCCAACCAGCCAATTACTCTCATGTGCATCGCAAAAACACAGGCATTTACTCCATTACCTCCAAACCCTTTGTATTTCCAGTTTTTTCTCTGAATTGCATCCGTAGAACCAAAAATCGAACAAATTCAATCTATAGTTCTTGAAGAACACACCCCAAGCATACCTGTTTTGTCCATTTTCTGCAAAACACTTGACTCCTGCAGCTAAAAACATAGTGAGCCGATAAAAACAATTATTTACCCAAATCTTGTTCCCAAGCCCACTATTTTTAACTTTCCTCTGCAAATTTTCCAAAAAATGCCCAAATTCAAGCTCAAATCGTCAAACTACTTTCTACAAGCACACCATTACCACTGTTTTTGTCCATTTTGACCGAAAAACCCTGCAAGCTTTGTTTTCCACTGTGAGATTCACCCAACAAGTTAAAATTTGAATTAACTTCAATCTGCAATTCCCGGAGGAAAAACCCCAGAACTCTTGTTTTGTCTATTTTGTGCCTCAAAAGACCTAAATTCCAAATTGAAAAATCCCAGATAGTTGAGCAATGGAGGCTCCAGTGGCCCTAAATGTTACACCTCTCAATGCTCCACCCAAAGAACTGGAATGGATACCTTTAGCTGACAGGGATTTCTAGATTAATGACTTAAGGGGTGACAAGCCTCATCTCCAAGCAGTTTGTGAAATTAGGAATAGCTACCGCAGTAATGCTGATGTCTATGGAATTTGGGAGTCCAACATTCCCATATACTACCTCCCTTCAGTGAATGTATTCCCTGACCTCATTCACCAATGCCTTGCCAATTATGAGCCCATTCAAACAGCAATGATGGCCCCTTCTAGAAATGTCCTCTTTTACATCACCCCTGAATCCATAAACGAAATTCTGCACTTCAAGCCAACTCAACCTCTGACTCCTCTTTCCATGGGGTTTTTGCTTGACCAAGGTGCCAAACTGTCCAAGTCAGAGTTAACCCGGATTGCTCAAACATTTATAACACCAGATCACCAGCCCACAGAGCCTCCTCCCTATGTCCATGTCTGGTTCAATGAGGCTAGGAAGTTCATTATTGACATGATCTCTTATATCCTAGGATTTAAAACAACGGAGTATGTTGATGAGACCACATTAGTTTTGCTATACATTTTTACTCTAGGACAACCCCCTGCTGTCAAGTATGCTTATGCCACCTTCATAGCTGATAAGATCCATGAGAAATGTAAGGACTCTGGACATCACATATCTCCACAATGGTATGATATTGTCCACTTTGGGCCTAAGCCCTCATGGATTTGCTTTTGGACTTACCCCAAAGCCTCATACAATGGGATATTTGTCATCCTTATATACCAATGATCCTCCACCCTCTGTCAATGTGGGACTTTGGTCGTAAAAAACAAATCCTCCCCTTGAACAAAGGACCATCGAGCCTCCCTCAAAAACGATTATCCATACTGTCCCTCTACAACAGGATCCTCTGCTCATGCGTGGAACACACAACTTACATGGAACAACACCTCGGAGCTTGCTCATCCCAGGTACTCCTTTCATGTGTTGACAAAACATCCATGAAGAATCGGAGCACACCGCCTGTCTACTAAGCTCATCAACAGCCCATCATGATATTACTGGGACACCCCTTCGTTCGGCATTCCGAGGATTCAATCCACTTGGCTAACTTTGGGGCATGGCTCTGATACCACTTGTAAGGACTCTGGACACCACATATCTCCACAATGGTATGATATGTCCACTTTGGGCCTAAGCCCTCATGGATTTGCTTTTGGACTTACCCCAAAAGGCCTCATACCAATGGAGATATTTGTCCATCCTTATATACCCATGATCCTCCCCACTTCTAGTCAATGTGGGACTTTGGTCGTATACCCAACAAGAAATTCATGAGCATGGACAGAGAAAGAGTGTTTAAATACACATCATACATATATCATTTGTTGTTGTTCAATCAACCAGATATTTTTCAAATTTCCCTCAGAAAATTAGATCTCAAAGGAGAGGGAAGGTCTATAATCTTTTGGACCTTAGTCTTCCACCATGTTAATGACTCCCCTTATACTTATTGTGAATTCATTGACCTGTTCATACACCCAGCCTCTTCCTTATTGGTGACAACTCCTCCTGCTAGACTCTCTGATGAAATGCAGAAAATTTTCCAGCTCTCCAAAAGCTACAGCATAGATGACTGGTACTTTTATCAGAATCACACTGAAATCCGAATATATGGTTGTGAACTATGCCCCTACAAGCTACCCAAATTTGTGCCTATGAGGTTGTTTGCACTGGAGTAATTCAGGCAGTTTATCCATATAGACATAATCCATTTCTGCAAGGCTAAGAAAAAGGCACAGCTGAAAATAAGAAATCAATTAGGCCCTTTTATCTTCAACAAAAGGGAAGCCTGGGAGCAGGCTGATAAGATTTTAGGGGAGCAACTTAAGCTGAACCAAAGCTTTTATTGGGCACCATATGACCCCAATCATTTTATAAGTTATAGAAAATTCAAAAACAACCTAGCACCATATGTTCATTGCAAAATCCCTGAAATCCAGTAGTATGCTAATCAACAAGAATGGTTAGAAGGCACCTTAGTGGAAGAAATTACTAAAGAAGAGAAATTGGAAAAGGCCACGAAAGGACTTGAAAAAACGCTTGACCTGGACTCTTTTGGACAGGATTCCTTCAAGATGCCTCAGCACATAGGAGGTGATACATCTTTTGTCGGAACTTCTCAGTAGTCCACACAAAAGGCTAGCATCGGATCAGCAAAGGGTAAGGAGGTAATAGACACAGAGCAAGAAACAATGACAAAACAGCCAGACACCTCAAAGGAACAAGGCCAAGGGCAAGGTCCTTCAACATAGAGTAAGGTGCCTGAAATCCCTGTATTACAAACTCCTCTAAAAGAGGAAAGAGGCAACAAAAGAGACAGAGAGGAAAGCACACCTGTAAGTGCACCGGCAGGGCAGCCAGGGGAAAAGAGGCAAAGGTTAAATCCTTACCCTGAAGAGGAACTCTTGGAAGAGACAACAAGCAGCCCAAGAGGTGAGGGAAGGAATGAATAGCAGGCTCCTCCAAACTTGGAAACATCAGCTAGCTCATAACAGCAAGAGCTAGAGAGACAACACAATGTGGAGATTACATCCACTAGGCCACAAAACAAGCAACAAAGCAAGCAAGGCTCAAACATTAAGAGAGCATTTACTGAGATAAAGGCAGGAAATGAGCTAATAAGAATTCAACTTTATAATCAATTGCTGAGAATGGCTCCCACAAATCAACAAAGGTTAATGGCAGCATATGATATTCAAGAAGGGAAAATGACCCTTAGTCACTTCAAGCCCACAATGCAGTAGCCACAGTCAGTTGTTGATTATATCAGGACCAATCTGGAAGTTCTCTCCAAAGATATCCATCCAATGGACCATATTGAATTACATAAGTAAACTGGAGAAATGGTGTACTCCACCTTGGCAGACAAGGCATTATTAGCTCATAAATTGCAGAATTCATTGCATAACACCTCTGCCCAACTAGAATTGGAAAAGGCTTCCTCATTAGCCAATGATAACAGGATCAAATCCATGGAAGAAATTATCATTGAGCTGGGACATGATCTCAAGGATGCCAAGGCTATAAAGGCATTGATGAAAAATAAGGAAGAAGACATTGCAGCCCTCAAAAAGCAATTAAAGATGCCAATTACAATGCATCCACAAACCACAGAGGTAGTGCAGCAAAAGAAAGAGGAAGACTTAATGGATTTGCTAATAAAAATAAATCAAAGGCTAAATGAGACAGAGCGGGAATTGGAGAAGGCATTATAGGAAAAGCAGGGAGTGTCGACCTCCCAGCCACCAAAAACAACTCCAACAAGCACAATTGCTTCTCCTACAACCACAGCAACAGTACCTCCCACTATCCCAGCAACAGGTACATCAACCACAGATACTTCAACAACAACAACAACAGTACCAGATACCAGCATGAGCATGGAAGAGCTGATGAAGGCAGTAAAAGAGTTAGAACTCCAAATGTCAGAGCTTAAGGAAGCCAAAGAGAAGTTGGCAAAATTAGAAGCAAATTATGACAAATCAAAAATCATTGTTGTAGAAAAGACAAGAGAAGTAAAAGCATTGGAAAACAAGGAAAGATCCTTAGAAAAGGATCTTTCTCTTCACAAACCTCTAGCATAAATTAAAAAGATCTTATGGACTAATATTGGGCAATCCATCACTGATCAATGGAGATCAATACAAACAATCCATGAGCAAATTGACTTGATATTACAAGCCCAAGTAGAGATTCAAAAATCCAGGACATTATTGGGACACATGCCCGAGCAGGCCAACAAATTAATACACTTTCTAAATACCCACACCAATGAAGAACTAGCAGCATTGGAAATCAGAGACAGGACAGGCACCATTCAAACAGTCAAGAGAGTTATGACCATGAAGAACTTCATACAAATTCTGGAGAGAAAGTGCCAAGACATGCAAGTGGGGATAAATGCTTTTATAGAGAAGTTTACAGTTTTGCAGGAAAAGGGTCTGCCCAATCTATTAACCAATGATCATAAACTGATGACACATAAAAACTATGCTCACAAGGTGAATACATATGTCACCAATCAAATCACAGCCTCATCAAGCACTTTAGAAGAAAGAACACTCCCATCAGGACAGAGCCTGTATAACAGTTTGGAAAATATGTTTTACATTGAACATGAAATAAGACATCTTTCACAGTTGAGCCTGATTTTGTCATATACATTGATGCTGATGAGACTTTAAGGAAATTGAGAAGACATCAACTACCAGGAGACCAATGGTGGCAAAGAATGTTGGAGATTTTATAAACATATCTTTAATTTCTTTTCATAGCTTTGAAAGGTTGAAATTTGGTGTCACACGCCATAAGGAAGAAAACAGTAGGGAAGGAGAACTGAGCGGGAGCAACAGCGTATCAAAGACTGTCCAGATATAGCCAAAGCAGCTGGGGCAACAGTGTAGGATATCAATAGAAGACAGTTGCCAGTCAACTCACTGAGCGTAAAAGTCAACATATCTGACCAACTGAAGCAGTCAGCACAACAACAGTTACTTTTGCATTCATTTCTCTATGTTTCCAACATCATTTACTTCACTATAAAGTAGATGGATGAAGTTATTGCTTGATATTTTCTCATCTAGATATTTTGTAAATACTTTTTGTATAAATACCTCCCCAAATGAAGTATTCAGGGTTGGTTGGTAATATCTTTTCTGAACTGCGCTTTAATTCTGAGAATTTGTTTAATACAAAAGTTGTTGGATTTCATTGTCGCTGCACTATCTGAATGCAGAATTGATGCTCTGGACCCTGCTACAAAATTCTTGTGTCATGTTATGGATCAATAAGTTCCTCCTCACCTATGCTTTATTGTTTATGAATTTTACATGCACCATATATGTTTCATGATCTTAATAATAGATAAAAAGAATAGCATAGAATTTGTTTGTTTTCACTCTATGTTCAATCTTTATTATTATTAATGTTTTCTTCGGGATCAGCATAAATAGGAATTCTTAACTGCTCCTATTTCCCTAGTTCTTGCATATTGATTTAATGCTAAGAAATTCTTAATTGCTTCCTTGGTCATAATCATTCACTTTCTTTCTGTCTGTATGCTGAAGGATTCTTAACTGCCCTCCAACCACAGACTCCATCCCGCCTAATTCAGCTTATGAATTGTTCCATGACTGATTACCCTGCTTTGTAGTACCTCCTTCTGTGAAAAAGACCATATCCAGTGGTTCACCCTCCTAGACTCCATTAGCCCAATAGATTGAACCTCTCAAACTTGCAACCCTATTCTACAGAACACCACCATCCAAAACTCAAAATAAAACCCTTGTACTTCATAACTAGCCTAATATAACCTAAAAACAAAGCTAAATTACAAAGAGAGAGCCCTCTCTGGATGCAGATTGGCTAGAATCTACTTCTAAAAGACTGGTCTGTGGTTACCTCGGCCGTATTCCCTCCTTAGAATTTTCCTAGGGAACAACCTGAGTGATAACATCATTGGTGACTCTATTGGGGACCTGAATGTTTGCTTGTTGCTGTTGTTGTTGTTGTTGTGCATTTTCTAAAGCTACATATGGAGCTTGAAGTTAGCCAGGTAGCCTTTCAAACTATCTTTGTTATGCAATTACAAGATTAAATAAAAGTTGCTTCAGTCTATCTCCAGCCCCGTTTTAGGCTTTGAACAACTCTCCCAAAGACTTGATCAATCTCCTTTTCAATAGATCTTTAGGAAAACTCAAGATTCACATCAAAATTTCCTAGAAACATCTTGTTAAAGGTTGTATTCTTCAAAATATTTCAAGAAAAGCTAAAAATATAGTCAGAAGCTAACTCCAAAGAAGAAAACCCATTATACCAGATCAAATCTGGATCCAAATCCTCCACTAATCTTTGAAAATCCTAATTTCATCCCTAAAAACCTTAGAAGCCGAGCGAACCAAGAAAATTATGCTGATTTAAACCTTAATACATCTCAGTAAAACCCTATCCAAACTGAGCTTACCGCTGGAAAATCACAAGTCCTTTCTACCATAACTGTTGCTTCACCTAGTTCACCATCAGCACTCCGAACCATCTTTTCCACTCCTTCATCTACACCACATATTTCCACTGTTATCCCTGCTCTTCCAACTGTTTCACTTATTTCTACAAACATGGCGAACCATTATGCTACCTTACAGTTACTTGCAAATCCAGGGGCTATGCCTCAAGATTATCAAAGCAAAATCACCTATTTTTATGGTGTTGGTACGTACACAGCACAACAACATACAAAGAAAATAATGGACTATTTTGAAAATTATGAGATTGATGATGATGATGTCAGAATGAAAATTTTTGTCCAGAGCTTAACTGGTGATGTTAGGACTTGGTTTAGGGCCCTCCCTGCAAATACAATTGTTGATCCAGAAGCCCTTTATCAAAATTTCTTGAACAGATGGGAAAAGAAAAAGGACCCATTACACATATTATCAGAATATGAAAACTTGAAAAGAGGTCCACAAGAAAGTGTCCAAGATTATTGTGCCAAGTTTAATAATGTATACAATGACATCCCTCAGAATCTCAGACCTCCACCAGACCTGGCCTTGATTAAATTCCTTGATGGATTTGACTCTGACATGGCTTACCAGCTTAGGGAAAGAGCTCCTCCAAGCTTAGAAGACATGCAGAGTATAGCTGTCAGTGTAGAGGCTAATCTGATTTCCAAACAAAATCGGGCTAGATCTGAGAGAAGAACAACTTTTAAGGAAGAACCTTCTGCATTTGAACAGAAACTAGATGCTATCATAAAAGGAATGGATAGACTTGGGGACAAATTTGAAACAATTGAGAGGAAATCATCATGGGATGGCCAACCAAGTAATGTTGGGAGGAATCCAAACTTTAGGAAAAACTAGAACTCTAACACTGGGAAAACCGGTCCTGACCAAAACAGCAGACCACAATTTCAAGAAAACTATGCTGAAGCTTCAACTTCTAGTGAACCCATGGAAGATACTCAAATCAATTTGATGGGTCTCAATAGTGGACAACAAATTTTCCTAACCCAAGACAACCAAGAGGCCCACACTTTAGGTCAGTTTCAAATTCAATCAGGGGAATCCTTCGATTTTAAGGAAGGATATGACACAGCTGTATATGAAGTCCATAAACAGTATAACTTGAGAAGTAGGAGAATAGATATCTCTAATGATAATAAGCAGAAAGAAACCAAACAGCCTACCAAAGCCAAAACAAGAACTCTTCTACACAAATCCCTCCTAAGACCATTCTCGATTCAAATAGCCCAACTATTCAAGATATTATAGATGGTCAAGAACAGGATAAACAATCTACAGCTTCCTTTCCTCCCAAAGAAAGTGCAAAGGAACCTCCTGAAAGTGATTTTGAGGCATATTCAATCCATAACAACACTCCTGATAAAGAAAAAGGCAGTGAAAACATAGCAGAAAAAGAGAACCTTGCTGCCCGAAATGCAAAAGTTCAGATAGACAAAACCTTTTAACCTTGAAACGAAATATGCAAATTGAAGGTAGCCATTCCGTTGTCCGAATTGGCTAAACATGATGTCTATAGACAACAAATTAGCAGATCATTACAAATTTCATAACACAAAGATGCAGTGAATGTCTTAGATGACCAACCAGAATTAATTTTTGGTCCTGAAGTGAATGGAAAATTAGTAGATGGAGGTGTCCCTCCTTTTTATGTGAGTCTGAATATTCATGACAAAGTACTTCATAATGCAATGTTTGATTCTGGGGCCTCTCACAATTTGATGCCCAAACCAGTGACGGAAAAATTGGAACTAGACATAACTCGGCCATACAAAGACCTATTCTCATTTGATTCTAGCCAAGTTAGATGCCTAGGACTGATTAAAGATCTATGTATATCATTGGTACAATACCCTGCCAAGACAATTCTAATGGATGTGGTAGTGGCTGAAATTCCACCCAAATATGGAATGTTATTATCTAGATCCTGGGGTGCCAAGCTTCAGGGTTCTTTACAGCTTGACATGTCCTATGCCACCATCTCAGTCTTTGGCCAGCCAAAGAGATTATATAGGGAAACTTTGATGAAATATGTGGTCAGCAGCCAAGAGAAGCCCCAAAACTTTCCCATTTATTCCATGCATTCTGATATGGACTCTTTCATCCTTTTCAATACTGAAAGTTGACCACCAACTGATAACCAAGTCTTAAAATCAGCACAAGAAAAAGTCATAAATGAAAAATCCAATGTTCAGATTCAAGAAAATTTTGTGACCAGTGACAATACAGACACACAAGGGAAACCACAGGAAACTGAAAACATGAAACTGAAAATCCAAATCTGCCTACTAAGCAAATCTTTGAAACTCCTAATACTAGCTGTAACCAAGAAATCCTATGGTATCTAGAGTTTGATGGATCTGTTAATAAGCTAGGAGCAGGGGTAGGCATTTGGATACATAATGTGCAAAATGATCATGCTGAAGGACATGCATACAGGCTAAATTTTAGATGCACCAACAACATGGTTGAATACGAAGCGCTCCTAATAGGACTAAAATTGATCAAAAGCCTAGGGGAAACCAGGTTATCAATTTTGGGAGACTCTGATTTGGTTATTCAACAAATGAAAGCAAACTTTCTTACAAATGATCTTAGGTTAAAATCATATAGAGGAGCAGTCATCGAAATACTCAACACCTTTGTGGAACCTCAGCTCACTAAAATTTCAAGGAACCACAATTTGCATGCTCACAGTTTGGCAACATTTGCCAATACGTGTAAGCTGCCATTTTGGCCTTCTCATCTTTTCACAGCTAAAATCAAACACAAACCAAGTGTTCCAGACAATGTAAAGAATTGGCAAGTATTTGAAAAATATGCTCAAATCAATAACTTCCTGACCCTCAAAGAAGAATTTTCCAACACTAACATAGACAAAAGCACTGCTCATGAACTTGATCAAACAGTAAATTTTGAAATACTTATTTCAGCTCAAATAGCAACTCAACTGCTACATCCAACAAATTTTACCAGCAAAGAATTACAAGAGCTGAAAGAAATAAACTTTGATGAAACTGCTGAAGGAGAGTCTGAGGTAATTGAGTTGAAGGACAATTGTTTACCTACAGGCTTGACTCCTCTGGAGGATATTTTTGACTCTAATGACATTCTAAGGAAGCCCAAAATGTAGCCATTAAACGCAGAAATTGAGGACTGCAATATAGGCACTGAACAGAATCCTAAAATGATAAAATTGTCTAAAAACCTGCCTCCTGACTAGAAGCTGAAATATATTGAACTATTCAAAGAGTTCCAGGATGTTTTTGCATGGAGTTACGAAGATCTTAAGTCCTATGACACTTCTGTCATCCAACATACAATACCCCTAAAAGAAAACCAAAAACCTTTCAAGCAAAAGCTTAGAAGGGTAATTCTTGTACTTCTTCCTCTCATTGAAAAAGAAGTCAAGAGAATGTATGAAGTTGGGATAACTGCACCCATTAGATTTTTAGAATGGATCTCAAATCTAGTGCCCACTAGGAAGAAAACAGGAGAGATAAGACTGTGTGTTGATTTGAGAAATCTGAACAAAGTCTCTTTGAAAGACCACTATCCCTTACCCAAGATGGACCACATCTTACAAAGGGTAGTGGTAGCCTCTAGAATTTCACTGCTAGATGGATTCTCAGGATTTAATCAGATCTTAGTTCACCCAGATGACCAAGATAAAACCGCCTTTACAACACCTTGGGGAACTTTCAAGTATGTAAAAATGCCTTTCGGACTCAAGAATGTAGGGGAAACATTTCAATGAGCCATGGACATAGCATTTGCTAAAGAAATTCATGATTTCCTAGTCATATACCTAGATGATCTCACTGCCTTTTCCAAATCAGACCAAGACACCTAGATCATCTCAGGCAAGTGTTTTTAATCTGCAGAAAATATGGTATATCACTAAATCCAAAGAAGTCATTATTTGGCCTAGAAGAAGGCAAACTGTTAGGCCACATAATCTCAAAAGATGGTATAAGAATTGCTCCTGATAAAATACAAGCCATTCTGCAAGTTCCTCACCCAAGAAATATCAAAGAACTTCAAGCTTTCTTAGGGAAGATCAATTTTCTAAGAAAATTCATACCCAACTTGGTTGCACTGATAAGATTGTTGAACAACATGCTAAAGAAAGATTCTAAGGTCAAGTGGACAATAGAAGCTAAACAAGCCTTTGAGGAAATCAAAATAACTTTAACTAAAACACCAGTCCTCACAAGCCCGAAATTTGACAGAGACTTTATAATCTTTTCCTTTGCCTCAAAACATACTATTGTTGTTGTCCTATTACAGAAAGATGACCAAGGATGTGAAAAACCCATAGCTTTTTTCAGCAAAGCACTTAGAGATGCACCTCTTAAATATCAAATCATGGAGAAATAGGTTTATGCCCCTGTAAAAGCCATTAAGGACTTCATAGTGTATATCTTATATTCTCATGTAATTGCTTATGTGCCAAATGCTGTTGTCAAGGATATTCTAACTCAAGAAAGAATTGAAGGCAAAAGAGGCAAATGTATAGCTACCATATTAGAATATGACATTGAAATTAAACCAACAAAGCTGATAAAAGAACAAGGATTAGCAAAACTTATGACTGAAACCAATTTTCAGGCCCTTGACATCAATGAACTGGATAACAAACAGGAGATGGTGACTCCACAGATCAATCAAGCCTTTTTACAATCACCTTGGTATGCTGATATTATTCATGTATTTCTAAACCTGCAAGCTCCTCCAAGGTTATCTAGAACTAAGAAAAGATTTCTGAAAATGAAGGCTTCAAAGTTTTGTATTGTAGATGATTCTTTGTTTTGGAAAAATCATGAAGGCATTTTACTAAATTGCTTAACAAAGGACGAAACTGACAAAGTCTTGAAAGAATTTCATGCAGGGGACTGTGGTGGACATTTATACTAGAAATTGACCGCTGATAAAATCCTAAGGGCTGGATTTTATTGGCCTACCCTATTTGCTAATGTCAAAAATTTTGTAACTTCTTGCCACAAATGCCAAATCTTTGAAGGCAAGAAGAAGTTGCCGCCTTTGCCCCTCAAGCCAATTTCCACTGAGATACCATTTCAACAATGGGCTTTGGACTTCATTGGAGAAATTCACCCTTAATCCTCTGGCCAACACAAATGGATCCTTACGGCCACTGATTACTTCACCAAATGGATAGCGTCCATCCCTTGTAGGCAAGCCAATGATTCAGTGATCATGCAATTCCTAGAAACCAATATCCTTTCCAGATTTGGCTGTCCTAAAAAGATTATAACAGATAATGCTGCAGCCTTCAAATCCAAGAGAATGATCAATTTTTGTCACAAGTGCTACATTACCTTAGGTCACTCCACAGCCTATTGCCCTCAAGGTAATGGTTTAGATGAGTCATCCAATAAGAGCTTAATCAATATCATTAAGAAAGTATTAGAAGAAAACAAGAAAAATTGGCATAAAAAGCTTATCAATGCATTATGGGCAGACAGATTGACCACAAAGAGATCCATTAGAACCAGCCCATATGAATTGGTTTATGGCATGGAGGCTAGATTCCCTTCATCCTTGGGAGTCCCTGTGATGAAATTGCTACAAGAGTTGCAGGCAGAACCGAATGGCATTCAGAGAAGAATCAATTAGACTATTCATTTACAGCAAACAAGAGAAGAGGTGTATCAAAGATCTCAGGTTCTACAGGAAAAGCTACAGAAGATATTTGATAAAAGGACTAAAGCAGAGGATTTTTATATTGGAGACAAAGTTTTGAAATGGGACTCAAGAAGGGAAGATAAAGGAAAACACGGGAAGTTTGACTTCCTGTGGAGAGGGCCTTTTATCATCTAGGTTGTACAAGGAAACAACACCTATTTTTTAAGAAGCCTGGATGGCACAGGAACAGAAGATGGACTAGTTAATGGTTGGATGCTCAAGCATTATTTTGATCCAGTTTGTTGATATATCAGCAGTCTAGTTTGTACATAAAAAATGTGTACTTTCTGCAGTTTACTATAGCTATAAAGAAGTAAGGAATATGTATCAAATTTTGAGGAACAGTCAAGGAACTGTCTTACCTTTTTGTGATACCTTTTAGTTTATTAGAAGAATTGAAGAAGAGGACTTGGGAGTTGTAAATATGAGAACAAGTAGTCAGACAAATTATCCCAAAGCAGAGCTGCAATTATTTGAGTAAGTTCATGAGAAATATATAAATATTGCAGAGGTAAAATTTTGTTTGCAGCAAAAGGGAAAATTTCAAAATACAACAAGAATTGAATATAAGGCCATCTGACCTGTTGTTCTTGGCTTTTCACTAGGAAAAGCCATCCCCAAGTGGAGCCATTGTTAGGTTCCTATACCAATAGGTATCATTTTTCATGATTGACATTGATAATGCCTAATATGTTCAAACCTTTGGCTAGTTGCAAAGGTGTTCCATATTCCAAGAAAACAAAAAATTAAAAAATGAAAAGAGGGTATGCCCTAAAAGAAAAATCAAAGGGCAAAAAGAATGAATTGGTCAAAAAGAAATAAGGTGAACCCCAAAGAAAAGACCAGGAAAGTGTGCTAGTCCAAAATGCCACTACTATTCCATTTTTGAAAAATTTCATTGTGTGCAGTTGGTTGCTTCATGTCACAATTGATGGATCGCCTAACAACGCAAATCTTGGCCAGGTCCATATTTCAATTTACTTGTCTTAGAAATAGAGAATAAATTATGTCCAAACAGTTCAAGCTTGGCAAGCAAGTAGCTAGGTAGAGAAGCAAAGGGTCTCAACAAGCTAAATCTGAGCCCTTGGAAGAAATAAGGGCAGACTTAGATAGGATGGAAACTAAAAGAAAAGAAGAGAATTAGGGTTTGCTCGTTCAAATGCACCCAAGAAAGAAAGAAGAAAAAATGCTAGGATCAGTAGGCTGGGTAGACAGTTTTGATGTTGCAGAAGCAGGTTTATGAACAATTTTGTCTTTTGAAGATGATTCACCTCATCACTATTATAAACACCATGGAAACTAGGTGGTGACAGATCAAATGATGTATGTCTAACTTCCCCTCATTCCCCTCCCATCAATCACTCACTAACCTCCCTGCAAGGACACTGAGATCTGCTCAGTACTCCTATTTCACTTCATTTCATGAAAAATACTAAGTGAAACTTTGTTTTTACTTAGGATATCAAAGCCACATTTCTTGTGTAAAATGTTTTTCTTCCATTTTGCTAGGTTTCCAAATTCAAAACTTGGATACCTTTCACTCCCCTAAGCCTAAGTTCCACTTTTTTGACTTAGTGCTTTGTCTAAATATATTTCTCATTTTAACATATTAACTTTATTATATAGTTCCTATGTAAAATCCCCCCCCCCCGTACTATATTTATATAAAAACCCCGACAAAACTTTAAATATCCCAACCCCTGACTAGCTATAGCCATATATCAATGTTTATGGGGTTAATGGTTCATCTGGGGCCATTAATAACCCTGTGTGCGCATACCACAAGATTTATTTGACATTTGGTTAAATAAATAACCAACCCACCCTGCACGAAAATATCAAATGTTAATTAACACTGGGTTAATTAACCGTTAATCCACCCGACGGCCAATATAAATCGCCCTGATACAAATTAATTCGTTGTTTATTACTCAGCCCCCGCGCCATAACCCACCACCCACTCCATCATGTGTCAACCGTTGGATCCGATCCTGCAGATCGGACGGCCCACGTCAATATCGGAACCCTCCGATGTCTGAAAGTTACCTTCCGATGAAAAGCGGTATTCCCGCCGTACAAAAGACACGCATCGCTCGCCCAGTGTCATCGCATCTCCTCCGCCCAAAACAGCCATTGTCCCAAAAGCGGTGCGGAGAATACCATATACCGCCCCCGCTGAACCCCCGCTGACATCATCTGATGATGTCACCTGCACGTCATCACCCACATCAACACTGCCACCTCAGCTCCATGTCATCTACCACATCATCTTCCATACCCCGCTACATGACAAAAAATTTACATCATGCTGACGTCATCACAAAAAAGCACCAAAAAGCCCATAAAGCCAAAGTTTTTGTCAAAACCCATGAAAGCGATTATTTTCGTCCATTTCTATTTGTTGTTTTGCGAAACCTGTGCATGCAAACTACGACGAACTTGCCACCAAAGCTCCAATCCGTCACCTTGACCACCATAATCCGGCATCCTGCTCTACAAATCATCGTCCAACTCGCCAATTACTCTCGTGTGCATCACAAAAACACAGGTATTTACTCCATTACCTCCAAACACTGTGTATTTCTGGTTTTTTCTCTGAATTGCATCCGTAGAACCAAAAATCGAACAAATTCAATCTATAGTTCTTGAAGAACACACCCCAAGCATACCTGTTTTGTCCATTTTCTACAAAACACTTGACTCCAGCAGCTAAAAACATAGTGAGCCGATAAAAACAAGTATTTACCCAAATCTTGTTCCCATGCCCACTGTTTTTAACTTTCCTCTGCAAATTTTCCAAAAAACGCCCAAATTCAAGCTGAAATCGTCAAACTACTTTATACAAGCGCACCATTACCACTGTTTTTGTCCATTTTTACCGAAAAACCCTGCAAGCTTCGTTTTCCACTGTGAGATTCACCCAACAAGTTAAAATTTGAATTAACTTCAATCTACAATTCCCGAAGGAAAAACCCCAGAACTCTTGTTTTGTCTATTTTGTGCCTCAAAAGACCCAATTTCCAAATTGAAAAATCCCAGATAGTTGAGCAATGGAGGCTCCAATGGCCCTGAATGTTGCACCTCTCAATGCTCCACACAAAGAACTAGAATGGATACCTTTAGCTGACAGGGATTTCCAGATTAATGACTTAAGGGGTGACAAGCCTCATCTCTAAGCAATTTGTGAAATTAGGAATAGCTACCACAGCAATGCTGATGTCTATGGAACTTGGGAGTCCAACATGCCCATATACTACCTCCCTTCAGTGAATGTATTCCCTGACCTCATTCACGAATGCCATGCCAATTATGAGCCCATTCAAAGAGCAGTGATGGCCCCTTCTGGAAATGTCCTCTTTTACATCACCCCTGAATCCATAAATGAAATGTTGCACTTCAAGCCAACTCAACCTCTGAATCCTCTTTCCATGGGGTTTTTTCTTGACCAAGGTGCCAAACTGTCCAAGTCAGAGTTAACCCGGATTTCTCAAACATTTATAAGACCAGATCGCCAGCCCACAGAGCCTCCTCCCTATGTCCATGTCTGGTTCAATGAGGCTGGGAAGTTCATTATTGACATGATCTCTTATATCCTGGGATTTAAAACAACAGAGTATGTTGATGAGACCACATTATTTTTGCTATCCATTTTTACTCCAAGACAATCCCCTGCTGTCAAGTATGGTTATGCCACCTTCATAGATGATAAGATCCATGAGCAATTCTTGAGAATGGACAGAGAAATAGTGTTTAAATACACATCATACATATATCATTTGTTGTTGTTCAATCAACCAGATAGTTTTCAAATTTCCCTCAGAAAATTAGATCTCAAAGGAGAGCGAAGGTCTGTAATCTTCTGGACCTCAGTCTTCCACCATGTTAATGACTCCCCTTATACTTATTGTGAATTCATTGCCCTGTTCATACACCCAGCCTCTTCCTTATTGGTGACAACTCCTCCTACTAGACTCTCTGATGAAATGCAGAAAATTTTACAGCTCTCCAAAAGCTACAGCATAGGTGACTGGTACTTTTACCAGAATCACACTGAAATCCGAATATATAGCTGTGAACTATGCCCCTACAAGCTACCCAAATTTGTGCCTATGAGGCTATTTGCACTGGAGTACTTCAAGAAGTTTATCCATACAGACATAATCCATTTCTGCAAGGCTAAGAAAAAGGCACAGCTGAAATTAAGAAATCAATTGGGCCCTTTTATCTTCAACAAAAGGGAAGCCTAGGAGCAGGCTGATAAGATTTCAGGGGAGCAACTTAAGCTAAAACAAAGCTTTTATTAGGCACCATATGACCCCAATCATTTTATAAGTTATAGAAAAGTCAAAAACAACCTAGCTCCATATGTTCATTGCAAAATCCCTGAAATCCAGCAGTATGCTAATCAACAAGAATGGTTAGAAGGCACCTTACTGGAAGAAATTACTGAAGAAGAGAAATTGGAAAAGGCCATGAAAGGACTTGAAAAAACACTTGACCTAGACTCTTTTGGACAGGTATCCTTCAAGCTGCCTCAGCACATAGGAGGTGATACATCTTTTGCCAGGACTTCTCAGCATTCCACACAAAAGGCCAGCACCGAATCAGCGAAGGGTAAGGAGGTAATAGACACAGAGTAAGAAACAATGACAGAACAGCCAGACACCTCAAAGGAGCAAGGCCAAGGGCAAGTTCCTTCAACACAGACTAAGGTGCCTGAAATCCCTGTATTACAAACTCCTCTAAAAGAGGAAAGAGGCAACAAAAGAGACAAAGAGGAAAGCACACCTGTAAGTGGACCAGGAGGGCAGCCAGGGGAAAAGAGGCAAAGATTAAATCCTTACTCTGAAGAGGAACTATTGGAAGAGACAACAAGCAGCCCAAGAGGTGAGGGAAGGACTGAACAGCAGACTCCTCCAAACTTGGAAACATCAGCTAGCTCATACGAGCAAGAGCTAGAGAGACAGCACAGTGTGGAGATTACATCCACCAGGCCACAAAACAAGCAACAAAGCAAGCAAGGTTCAGACATTAAGAGAGCATTTACTGAGATAAAGGCAAGAAATGAGCCAATAAGAAGTCAACTTTATAATCAATTGCTGAGAATGGCTCCCACAAATCAACAAAGGTTAATGGCAACATATGATATTCAAGAAGGGAAAATGACCCTTAGTCACTTCAAGCCCACAATGCAGCAGCCACAGTCAACTGTTGATTATATCAGGACCAATCTAGAAGTTCTCTCCAAAGATATCCATCCAATGGACCAGATTGAATTACATAAGAAAACCGGAGAAATGGTGTACTCCACCTTGGCAGACAAGGCATTATTAGCTCATAAATTGCAGAATTCATTGCATAACACCTCTGCCCAATTAGAATTGGAAAAGGCTTCCTCATTAGCCAAGGATAACAGGATCAAATCCTTGGAAGAAATTATCATTGAGCTGGGACATGATCCCAAGGATGCCAAGGGCATAAAGGCATTGATAAAAAAGAAGGAAGAAGACATTGCAGCCCTCAAAAAGAAATTAAAGCTACCAATTACAATGCATCCACAAACCACAGAGGTAGTGCAGTAAAAGGAAGAGGAAGACTTAATGGATTTGCTAATAAAAATGAATCAAAGGCTAAATGAGACAGAGTAGGAATTGGAGAAGGCATTATAGGAAAACCAAGGAGTGTCGACCTCCCAGCCACCAGACATAGCTCCAACAAGCACAACTGCTCCTCCTACAACCACAACAGCGGTACCTTCCACTGTCCCAGCAACAGGTACATCAACCACAGATACTTGAACAGCAACAACAACAGTACCAAATACCAGCATGAGCATGGAAGAGCTGATGAAGGCAGTAAAAGAGTTAGAACTCCAAATGTCAGAGCTTAAGGAAGCCAAAGAGAAGTTGGCAAAATTAGAAGTAAGTTATGACAAATCAAAAATGACTGTTGTAGAAAAGACAAGAGAAGTAAAAGCATTGGAAAACAAGGTAAGATCCTTAGAAAAGGATCTTTCTCTTCACAAACCTTTAGCAGAAATTAAAAAGATCTTGTGGACTAATATTGGGCAATCCATCACTAATCAATGGAGATCAGTACAAACAATCCATGAGAAAATTGACTTGATAGTACAAGCCCAAGTAGAGATTCAAAAAGCCAGGACATTATTGGGACACAGACCTGAGCAGGCCAGCAGATTAATACACTTTCTAAATACCCACACCAGTGAAGAACTAGCAGCACTGGAAATCAGAGATAGGACAGGCACCATTCAAATAGTCAAAGAGTTCTAACCATGAAGAAATTCATACAAAATCTGGAGAGGAAGTGCCAGGACATGCAAGTGGGGATAAATGCTTTTACAGAGAAGTTTACAGTTTTTTTAGGAAAAGGGTTTGCCCAGTCTATTAACCAATGATCATAAACTGATGACACATAAAAACTATGCTCACAAGGTGAATACATATGTTACAGATCAAATCACAACCTCATCAAGCACTTCAGAAGAAAGAACACTCCCATCAGGACAGAGCCTGTATGACAGTTTGGAAAATCTGTTTTACATTGAACATGAAATAAGACATCTTTTCACAGTTGAGCCTGATTTTTTCATATACACTGATGCTGATGAGATTTTAAGGAATTTGAGAGGACATCAGCTACCAGGAGACCAATGGTGGCAAAGAATGTTGGAGATTTTATAAACATATCTTTAATTTCTTTTCATAGCTTTGAAAGGTTGAAATTTGGTATCACACGCCATAAGGAAGAAAATAGCAGGGAAGGAGAATTGAGCGGGAGCAACAGCGTATCAAAGACGGTCCAAATACAGCCAAGGCAGTCGGGGCAGTAGCGCAGGATATCAATAGAAGACAGCTACCAGTCGACTCACTGAGTGTAAAAGTCAACATATCTGACCAACTGAAGCGGCCAGCACAACAGCAGTTACTTTTGCATTCATTTCTCTCTGCTTCGAACATCATTTACTTCACCTGTAAAGTAGATGGATGAAGTTATTGCTTGATATTTTCTCATCCAGATATTTTGTAAATACCTTTTGTATAAATACCTCCCCAAATGAAGTATTCGGGGTTGGTTGGTAATATCTTGTATGAATTGTGTTGTAACTTTGAGAATTTGTTCAATACAAAAGTTGTTGGATTTCATTGTCACTGCACTATCTGAATGCGGAATTGATGCTCTGGACCCTGCTACAAAATTCTTGTGTCATGTTATGGATCAATAAGTTCCTCCTCACCTGTGCTTTACTATTTATGAATTTTACATGCATCATATATGTTTCATGATCTTAATAATAGAGAAAAAGAATAACACATAATTTGTTTGTTTACACTCTATGTTCAATCTTTATTATTATTAATGTTTTCTTCAGGATCATCATAAATAGGAATTCGTAACTACTCCTATTTCCCTGGTTCTTGCATATTGATTTAATGCTAAGAAATTCTTAATTGCTTCTTGGTCATAATCATTGGTGAGCTCCAGTATTGTAGCAATAATGCTACAACTCCTGAGGCTTCCTGTCTCTCATTTTATCAACCCGGTTGTTCGTACAAACTTGGAAGCGACGGTGCTATACCACAGTACTAGATCTTGTCGCAGCTGTCACTTGGTCAGCTGGCACAAGTCTGTTAGGGCTCAAGCCAACTTCTATAGGCTCATAGAAGAAGCTTTATCAATGATGGATGAAAGCTAGCTCAAAGAAGACTAAGCTAATTGACAAAAAGTAATTCAACGCATGTAACCCTAGGAAACCCTAATTCGACTAGTCTAATCCCTATGATGCAATGAGGATGAGTAATCTTTCTACCAATGCTGCTACTACATCTAACAAGAGGAAATGCATGAATCTATACTACTGACATTATCAAAGACATGTTTTTATACTTTTTCGTTAAGTAGATGGAGTGATGGTGCTTTGTTTATTTATTAGGGTTTGATTGTGCAGATGGGATGGGGAAGGAAGGAAAGCGTGGGATAGATTGGGGAGGCCAAGTGAGGTCCCTATGGGCCCTTGGCATCCATCCACAGAGGTGTCCCACGTGCAGAAGCTCAGCAACCGCGTGGAAGACCTCCTACAGGATGTCTGCAGGGGATTCTACAGGAAACTCACGGTTTTCTACAAGATGTCTCTGAATTGCTACAGGATGTCCCTAAATTGCTACAGGATGTCCCTGAATTGCTACAGGATGGTCGAACGTGGAGGACTGAGGTGAGGGAACAGTGATGGATGGGTAGGAAGGGATGTGAGAGGGATGGATCAGGCTGGTGATGGCTTGGGAATGGAAGGATGAGATAGAAAACAGGTGGAGGGAGTGTGTTGGAGTGTTGGACGTGAAAGGTCAAGGAATGAGGCTAAGCGAGGATTAGGAGATGTTTTAGGGACGGGCAGAACGTGGTGAAAAGCAGAGAAACGTGGTTGCATGCAAGGTTAAAGCAGAAAACATGGTAATGAACGAGATGGAGAAGAGTGTAAATGAAACAAATGACCGAAACTGTTGATCAAGCCAAGAAAGCATCAATCTACGCTAAGTATACTGTGATTTTATTGAACAGTGATCCAAAACGCAAGGAGGAATACGTATGGCACTGTGCTGAATAGATGTGTGGTTCTTATAAATGACAAGGAAGCATCTAAATCCAAATCATAACTGTATCAACCAACTCATGCGTATTTTTGTGGTCTGCTATAGACTACACCCCAACCCTCAAACGAGATGGCAGTGAGCCTTAACAAACGATTTTAATGGAGCTCCAATGGATATCACGTATCATGTGCTATGCTAAACAAGTGAAAGTGACTGAACCATAAATAAAATCTACCTAACTCATAAGAAAATCAAATTACAAGACTGCCATTCAAATTGCATGTGCAAAGGAAACGTAAAGTGCTGGAAAGGAACTAAAAACAATACTACAACAGAGGGGATCTATGGCTCTCAGGTTGGGCCCTAACCTGAGAGCTATAGTCTCCTAAGAAAAACTCAGGAATTGATCACAAGCTGTCCTCTTTATTAATCATTCAACGTCATGCCAAACTGGCTTACAGAAAAAGGAAACAAAACTGGACTGATTACAAAATGAGATGATAACCCAAGAGATTCAACAACCATCTAAGGCTACGGCCTCCATATTTATACAAAAAAGATGATGATCCGCCAAGTAGCCTTGATTCTAGGAGCTCGGCTGTCCACTGAAGTTTAACTGCGAATTTGTGAGGCAGTCAACAGTTGATGATTGCTGTTCCTGTAGGACAGTTGGCTACTTCTGAGGCTCGGAGGGGAGATTGATAGGAGCTCGGAGTTCTCGGTGGGAATCACGAGGATTGTCCCAATACTGTGGACATCCTTCCACAAAATCAGCAGTGCCACCTTATGTCTCCTTAACTCCTTTTACGTTGTCTTTTGTTCCCCTTTCCACGCACAAACCTGGAATCACAATGCATTAGTCACGTGGGTAAAGTGTCTAGCCTTCCTCCTACAAACAACACGAAATAACTAAGAAATGCATGCATAAGCAAAGAAAGATGAATGGTTTGAGCAAGTGAAGTAGGCCAAAATGAGCCCGAATTGTACCAAAATTGGGGCTCATCATCACCCCCCAGCTGAAATATTTGCTCATCCTTGAGCAACTCAGTCCAAGTCTTCGTCCTTCATGGCCCTTACTGCTTCGCTGGCATCCCAAGGCTCTGTGGTAGTGTCTTCCCTGCGGGTGTGAAAGCCTACTGTCCTGTCCACTTCTGCCCATTGTTGACCTTCACTTTCCTTTGAATTACCCTCAGTTAGGCCCAGCAGTAGTGGTGGGCTGAGTTTAAGGCCAATCCAATTGACCTGGAGGCTCTGCACAGATTTCTTGTAGAGTGCAACCCTGGCCAGAGCTTCCCTCATCCGGATAGGTGTGTGATATTCTCGGATCTGTAGGCTGTGACCGAGGGTATTCCACCTACGCTGACAAGCATGAGCGGCATTGTCCCCCAACAGCCTCTCCATATCCTCGAAGTGGGCGATAGCTTGAGCCTGTTTGTCCATCCACTGCAGGGAAGCTGTGGGGTCTGTAGCTAATTGCTTATGTGTTGAGATGAGGGTCACCGAGTCTTCAATTTCCGGCCTAATGAGCAATGGTTCCTTCACTTCTTTGTTCATGATTAATTTGGCCTCGTTTGCTCTTTGGTCCTCATGGTTTAACCATGAGGCCAATGCCATTAATTGCAGGTCACCCAAGGCGATGTTGGGATCCCATGAGACCTCGTTAGGCAGGGCCAAATTGTGAAGGTAGAACTCCGCCAGTTTGGCTCTGTCCTCTGCCGAGCTAGTACTGCACAATTCGAAAAACTGGTGTGGCTTTTGAATTAACATACCTCTTTGTGCCAGGGTGTTTATTTGGAACTGCAGCCATTGATCCCTTAGAAACAAACTGTAGGATCTTGCAGGTGCCCTGCACTGAATTGCTTCTATGGCCCAGCTGGCCATGCAAGCCAGCTGTGTGTCCTTCTGCTATAGCTGCTCCCTGAGTGCTTGCTCTGCAATTTTTGCTTGCTGTCGTTCCTCCTGTAGCTCCACTATTCTTTCCTCAAGGCTAGAGGACACTTCCTTCGTGCTTGGTTGGTCTTGCACGTCATCCTTGGAAGATGTTGACACCCCTGCCTTCAGCTCTTTCAGCTGCATACTTAGTCTTTGGTTTTCTTCCTGTAGGAATGTTTGTTGGCAATTAGCCACATGCTTGGCCATTGCAAACTCACTCCTAACTTCTCTGAGTTGTGCCTGTAGAGGGCCAATGTCAGCCACGCCCTTAGACTTGGCTATCTGCATCTAGGTATGAGACCGGACCTTTTCTTCTTCCAATGCAATAAATAAAGGAATAGTAAATTTTTGCGGGATGATTTTTCCCGCCTCCAAGAAATTGTAATAAGATGTCAACTTGGGTGAAGGGGTAGGCTCAGGGATATGCTCTTTTCCTTTCTCTTTTTCTTCCTCCCCTGGAAGTTCTAACTCATCCTTTTTAGGTGACGAGGGCCCCTCCTTTTCTTTATGCTCTGTTTCCTGTAGACGAGCTAGCATTTCCTGTAGTACCTCCTGGGCTTGCTGCAGCTATGTTTTCTCGTCCATCAGGTCTATTCTTTCTTGCCACGTACTCTTCTTCGGGCTCCCCTTCTCATAGGTGACTGTAATTTTTGAGGGGGACCTTTCACCAGAAGAAGTAGGTGATCTTTCCGTAGAAGAACCGGGTGACTGCACTGTTGGAGAATTGGGCGACTGATCTTTTGGAGAACCGGGTGACTGAACGGTTGGAGAAGCGGGTGTCTGTTCTTTGGGAGAACCGGGGGTGTCCGTGATGATGATTGGTCTGCTGGATGGCGCCTGCGGCTTCCCGGTCTTAATCCTCGTGCTTCTTCGACATTTAAAATAGAGAGGAGGATCTCTCTTTCTCTTCCCCTTCTGCACAGGTGGCGTACTGAGGCCAGCTAACACAGCCGCTGCCTCTCTAGCCAGAATGTCCACCTTCTTCTCCTTTAACTGTGTCTTGGCCTGGCTTCCTGTAGGAACTGTCCTCGGGCTTCCTGTAGAAGCCGTCTTTGGGCTTCCTGTAGGAGCCTGTTTGATTTTTCCTGTAGGGACAGGTGTCTTCTTCTTCGTTTGTTTTGCTGCCGTGGTCTTTTCTTTGGGTTTGCTGGCGGGTGCTGGAGGTGTAGCTGGGCTGACATGGCCTGCTCTAGCTTTGTCATTTCTGTTCTTCGTTCTCAACTCCCTTGCTGACTGGATGGGAGAGTCAACCTTTTCTTTGGCACCCTTTTCTTTGGTTTGCTCCTTCTGCACGGTGGTCGGGGCACGGGAGCGAGCGTCTTTCTTTACATTAGCCGGGGTACTGGAGCAAGCATCCTTCTTTCCCTTGGTTGCGGTTTCTTGCTCTTCTCCACTGGACGCCCTGGTTTCTTCCATTAATGTCTTCACGTCCCCTTCCCGAGTTAGATTTCGAAAGGATTCCCACGAGAGGGGGACCTTGTAAGAATGCAATGCATCCTCTACCAGCAACTTAATTAGCCCATGGTGGGCCACCTGCTCTGGAACGCCATCCTTCAGCTTGGTGGCGCATTCCATCAGAGATTGTAGCAAGAAATAGGGAAGGCCCAATTTCTGCTCTACAGGAAGATTGATCCTGTAGCGTAATTCGGTGAGCAGTCGGAAATGGTATGCATATACGATGCTGTGGCGACCCTCACAGGTAATGTATCTCATGATTTGCAGGCTGAATTCATTCCACGGTGGTGTCAAGCTGACCCTGCGCACCCCATTCTTGTCCTCCGAGAATTCTTCGTTTGCTGGGAAGAATTCCTTCTTCGCCTGCTGATTCTGCTTCCGCTCATCCTTGTTCCACGGAAGACCCATGGGAAGTCCCGTAATTCTGCTGATAGATGTTGGTGTCACCTTGAGGCTCAGGCCTCTGAACTTGACCATGGCCAGGACGTCGGATTTTGGCTTCAATCCCCGCAGGAACTCTTCTGCCACATCCTCGTCGAATCCCTGCAACTTTTCACAGAAAGGCATCCACTGTGCCTGTGTAAAGATGTCAACCACTGCCTGGTTTTCTCGCATTATGGCTATGTCAGTGGGCTCTCGTCTGATGAACCCCCCAGGCATTATGAACCGGTGGTCTGGACTACAAGGGATGAATTTGGGCAAAATGTTGTTCAATGAACGGAGCACACAAATACTACAGCCGAATTATGGCACTATCCTGTAGGAGCGATAGTATGGCGTGACAGTTCGATGATTTTTATGACCCGACTGTAAAACACGACCTTGCCACCTTTGAAAACCAATTACGAGGAAGTTCAGAGTTACCTCCTTTCCGCCACCTTTTCGTGCCGTCTTCAATTTCCTGTAGAAGTCGCGTTCCTGTAGAGGCTGCTCCTGTAGACTGCGCGCAAGCTTCGACGAGAATGATGGTTGGTCGAGAGAGATGTATAATCAGAGCTCAGTTAGCCGCGAGTTCGGCGTATGAACTTGCAGAGATAGGCAGAGAGCTCTTTGAGTTGTGAGGTGAAGGTGGCAGGGATATTTATTTAGACGAGCCGATTAGATTTTGAATCGGCGCAGCTCGTGGTGCGAGGGTGAGCTGTCCCCTCCGGACCGTTGGATGATGTCACTCAATCATTTACCTGCACTTCCCCTTACCGCTGCATTCATTTTCGTAGATCTGCCACCGCCATTTTCGGTTGAGCTCTGCAGCACGGTTGACGAGCTTGATTCTCACGTGTGCTTCTGCTGTCGTGGCTGCCACCTCATCTACTAACCATCCTTTCACTAACTGATGTGGCTAGTCACTGGCCTGACGGCCGCTCAATCATTCATCTTCATGCCATGCAAAACAAATCGAAGCTAATCATGCAATTTGATGGAAGGAAGGGTTCGAGCACTTACCTGCGTGCGGTCTGCAACGGATTACCAGTTCTTGAACGTTGGATCTCCCTGCACCATACATTCCCGTCGGCTCCATGCTTTATGACGTGTGCTCTCGGGTGCTGGCTGCTGAATGACTGTCTTGTATTTATGCGCCCGCGTCTTTTCTAAGATAGCGGTGCCGTGGACAATTTTTACTCGAGCAGGTTGGACTGCTGCAGGATCCCCGCGAGGGATCTTGTCACAACCCTCCCTTCTTGTGTACATGCTGTAGGCTGGCGGCCCTGGCGTCTTCATCCACGATCTCGTTCTCTTTTGATTCGTAGCGCGGGTGGTATGGTTCTTGGTGCCCGATTTCTTTTGACAGTCGTTTCCTCCTGAACTGATAATTTGTTGCTCTTCTGCAGGTATCTTGGCTTGCATGGCGAGAAGGAGGGTGTGAGCCTATGATGGAGGTGTTCAGAGGTGCCATAAGTGGCATGCATGCGATTGAACCACACTCCCATCATTTAGATCTTCATTAAAAACTCACCTCGGCCATAGCAACCTACTACGGGAAGTTTCCTGTAGTGATTCAGGACTTTCCTGTAGGGATTCAGGACTTTCCTGTAGGGATTCGGGACTTTCCTGTAGTGATTCGGGACTTTCCTATAGTAAATCCAAATCATAAAAACTTTGCACTTACCTTGAAAATTTGGCTATTCGTGGAGGAGGCATTGATGGCATTCCTTGTCATCATGATGAGAGCCCCCGACTTGGAGTGGAGAGGCTTCTTCTCCTCCATAGAACATCTGCATGCAAAATCTCATGGTGCTTATTGTTTTTTCTTCTTTTCTTTTTCTTTTTTTTTTCAAGGATGGCAGGGGCGCCTCAGAGAGGTTTTCACCTTTGCCACCTGCCCTGAGTGCCTCAGAGAGGTTTTCACTCAGGGATCTTTTATTTGTCTCTCTTTTTTTTTTTTTTTTTTTTTT
>APFE030454725.1:8390-20410 GCA_000404065.3 Pinus taeda | reverse complement strand
TAATTTTTGAATTCATAAATTAATTAATTAATAAATAATTAAATAAACTAAAAAAAAAAACCCTTCTCTCATCTCTAGCAATTCATTTGATTAAATAAATTTGGAATAGGTAACTTAATATAATAATTAAAAATTTGAGAATATAACTTTCTATTATATAACCCCCTTTTTACATATATGATTAAATAAATTATAAATGAGTTGGATTGAATAATTTATTAACCTAAGTAAAATATATTAATATGTTAAAATTGAATAACTAATACATTTCAAGTGGTTATTTATTCGATTACCTGTGACTTATTAATATTTTAATTTTATTTATATCCTAAACCGTTTTAGATAGCCGTTGATGGTCAACCCAGTCAACCTAGCCGTTTGGAGGATTTGCTCTCCCTATATAATTGACAGCCTTGATCTAACTCCTCAACTTGTCCTGACGATGAACCACACTAGTTGGTTCGAAACGTGTATTATATGATAATACAGATAGCGGGGTTTTCAGCTTAGGTTTTCCCCAGAGTATTCTTATGTGTTTCATGTGTGATTGATTCTTCCTCTCTATTATATGTGTTCTGTTTGGTCTTTCTCAAATCGATTAAGCTTCTACAAGTTTGATTGTAGAAGTAGATTAAATATTTTGCTTTAGTACATTGCATAATCACATAAATCTACAATGAGAATTTCTACATGGTATCAGAGCAAAGGTGATCAGAGATGTGAACAGAATACTCAAAAGGGAAATGTCGAAGTTTGAAGTTCTTGATTGCAGGTACAAAATCGAATTCTTATCACATTTCAAAGTTAACCAATGGCGTTCAATGGCTTGAGACTCGAGTATGCGCTAGATGGAAGCTTGAATTACATAGCATGGAAGGATCGCATGGAAGTGGTATTAGGAGACAATGGTTTGAAGTATTTCATTGATCAATAAATCCCCAAGCCAATAGCAACTAATGCCCAAGAATTGGTGGAATGGAAGAAGTGTGTGGTGAAGGCGAGGATGATTCTTCTAGAGGGAGTTCGAGACCATATTGTCTCGAGTCTCCATGGGAAGGAGACTCCGTTTTCAATGTGGAAGACATTGAAGGACCTATATCACAACAATAGTAACCAGAGGAAGCTGGCGCTCAAGGACAAGCTTCGGAAAATCAAGTGTGAAAAGGGCGACACTATTTCTACTTATCTGAACAAGCTCACAACTTGCAGAGATGAGCTTGGAAGTGTAGGAATAACGACATTCGATGATGATATGGTGAGTCTTTCTCTCCTCGGTCTTCCTAAGATCTGGCATAGCTACCAGGACTCAATGAATGGAAGAGAGAAATTGGCGGATTGGGAACGATTGTGGTCGGATCTGATGTAGAAGGAGATCAGGGGGTGCACCAAAGATGGTTCTTCATCTAAGCATGATGATGAAGAAAATCTAGCCTTAGCCAATAAGGCAATAAAAGGGAAAGGGAAGGCTTCCCATTCTAAATCGAGTTCTTCTCATGGTGGGAAGAAGATTGACAAATCTAAAGTGAGATGGTTCAAGGTGGGCCATTATGCAACTAATTTTCCATTGAATAAATCCAAGAAGGGATCCTCGAAGAGATCAGAAGGTGAGGCACAGGCCTCTCAGTTCAAAATGGATTTTACCCTCATCGTATGTATGGTTTCATCGATGGTGGGTTGTGTTTGGTACCTGGACAGTGGAGCCTTATTCCACATAACCGACGATAAGAGTTTATTCAATACCTTGGAGGAGAAAGACCTCAATATGTGCATAGAGATGGGCGATGATGGAAAGTACAGTGTTTCAAGTGAAGGCACGGTTGTGTTTCAGAGGGAGCATGGAGCTCCTCTCGCCTTGACTGATGTTAAGTATGTGCCTGGACTGAATAACCACTTGGTATTGGTCGTGATGTTGGAAGACAAAAGCTATGATGTAGTCTTCAGTAAAGGAAAGGCATTCCTGAGACACATAGCCACGGGTCAGACCAAGAGCATTGGGATTCGAGTGAAGAATCTCTACAAGCTAGAGGTAGATGGTTGTGTTGCATTGTGTTTGAAAGCAGAATTGGTGCAAAGCCAAGACATTGGCGAGTTATGGTATAGGCAGTTGGGCCACTTGCATCATGGGGCCTTGAAGATAATGCCGCAGATTTCTACCAGACTTCCCAAAGGTACACTTGAGCAAGTGGACACATGCAAAGGTTGTACCTTGGGAAAGTATGCAAAATCTTCCTTTCATGATCGAGACAGTCGAGCTGAAGCAATCTTGGAGCAATTTCATACATATGTGTGTGGACCATTCTCGATAGCCTCCACTGTGAAACAAAGGTATTATGTGATTTTCATTGATGATTTTTCTCGTAAATTCTGGATCTATTTCATGCAGAAGGAGGATCAAACCTTGTCAAAGTTTTGTGAGTTCAAAGCTTTGGTTGAGAAAGAATCAGGAAATAATATCAGGGCCTTAAGAAGCGACAATGGTGGAGAGTATGTCTCTCAAGAGTTTAAGGACTTCTGTGCAGCAGAAGGAATTAAACTAGAGTTGATGGTACCTCATAACCCACAAAAAAATGGGGTGGCTGAGAGGAAGAACAGAACGATTGTGGGGGTAGCTCGGGCGATGCTGCATGACCAAGGCCTACCACTTCATTTGTGGGTTGAGGCATGCAACACAGCGGTCTATTTGCATAATAGTAGCCCACATCGCATACTTGGGATGAAGACACCAGAGGAAGCTTTCTCCGAGAAGAGACCAGATGTGGGTCACCTCAGGATCTTTGGCTCATTGGTATATTGCCATGTGACCAAGGATGCCCGGAAGAAACTTGAACTGACAGCTGAGTTGGGGATACTTGTGGGGTACACTGATACACCCCACAACTATCAAGTGTATTTTCCTACCAGTCGGAGGACAGTGGTTTGCATAGATCTTAAGTTTGATGAGTAGAAGACCATGTGAGTTTCCCTTGAGAGGGAGTTCCAACTACAGGTTGTGGAGGAACTTTTGGTTCCTAAGGAGGAGGAGCCTCAGACTGATGCAGAGCAAACGCATGCAGAGGTTCCAGGAGTGGAGACATCCACTCTAGCAGAGTCTTCCAGAGATGGGCGGAATCGCACGAGAGAAACTGACAGATTGTTTTCAGATGAGAGAGAGAATGTGGTAGAACCATCTTCTCAACGCAGACAGAGGAGGTCATTAGATAGGTACACTAGATACATGGCCCTTGTTCGGGAATGTGTTGAGACCGGGCCATCTTCCTTTGAGGAAGCAGTGCAACAGCTGATTTGGGTTGATGCGATGGTGGAGGAGTATGATTCCATAGTTCGGAACAATGTTTGGGATGTGGTTCCAAGACCGAAGAACAAGTCAGTTGTGTTTCCCATTGGCTTTACAAGGCAAAGCAAGCTGTTGATGGTAGTGTGGAGAAACATAAGGAAAGATTTGTTGCTCATGGTTTCTCACAGGTCAAGGGGATCGACTATGATGAGACTTTTGCTCCTGTAGCAAGGTACTCATCTATCAGATCGATGTTGGCACTATCAGCACAGATGGGTTGGAAGATCCATCAGATGGATGTGAAGATTGCATTCCTCAATGGCAAGATTGAGGAAGAGGTGTACATAGAGCAGCCAGAAGTTTTTGAGACCTTCGATCGTGAGTCGCATGTGTGCTGACTCAAGAGAGCTTTATACGGGCTGAAGAAAGCACCTCGTGCTTGGTACACCACGATCGACAAATACTTCACTAGGTTGGGCTTCACAAAAGTGAAGCGGATGCGAACCTGTACCACATCATGGTAAAAGGTAAGAAGTTGATCATTGTTCTTTATGTTGACGATCTCATATTGACAGGTGATGATCAATTGATCATGTCTTTCAAGGAGGACCTTGCAAGAGAATTCGAGATGAAAGACATGGGTCTCATGCACTACTTTCTAGGCATGGAAGTGTGGCAGAAGGATGGGGAGTTGCTTGTGTCTCAAGGTAAGTATGCCAATGAGGTACTCAGGAGATTCCACATGGAGAAGTGCAAGCCCATGCAGACTCCTCTAGCAGGTAACTGGAGGAAGGAGGATGCTACTTCAGGAGAAGTAGTAGAGGCTACTGTGTATCGACAGCTTGTGGGTTCACTGATGTACTTAGTGAACACACGACAAAATTTGTGCTATGCGCTGAACCAGCTAAGTCAAGCTATGGTTCAGCCTAACAAGTTGATTTGGAAGGCCGCTAAGCATGTTTTGAGATGCCTCAGAGGCACATCTCAGTATGGATTATGTTACAGACAAAAAGAGGGAGTGAAGCTATAGGGCTTCACAGATGTAGATTGGGCAGGGAGTCCATCAGATCGGAAGAGCACATCAGGGGTAATTTTCAACTTTGGGTCAGCTGCAGTTTCTTGGTACAACAAGAAATAGAGTTCAGTTGCACTAGCTCAGCAGAGGCTGAAAACATGGTTGCAATTTAGGCAACATGTGAGGCCATTTGGATATGGAAAATTCTAGTTGGTTTGTTTGATCAAAGGATGGATCCAACTATGATCTATTGTGATAATCAAAGTTGTATCAAACTCTTTGAGAATCTAGTATTTCTTGACAGGTCCAAGTACATCAACATTCGATATCATCATCTCAGAGACTGTGTGGCAAGGAGGATCATGTTGTTGTAGTATATTTCGATCGAGGAGCAAGATGCTCACATTTTGACTAAGGCATTGTCAAAGAGACAGGATTGGGGTGGTAGATAATCCCTTTCTTATTGAGAGGGAGTGTTGAAATGTGGCAACAAGAATATTCCAATTTTAATTTTTCCTTGAATTAAAATTGAGAATTAAAAATTCGAATTTAGTCTCACCAATTGTTTGAAAAATAATTAATTAATTCATCTTGAGTTAATTAGTTGGAGAAAATCAAACATGAAGTCTTTGTGAAGTTAGGCAACAATTATCCCTTTGATTGAGGAAGTTATCCCTTAATTAAAGAGATAAGGATGATTTGTATTTGAGTTGTAATTAGTTAGCTCAATTAACTAAGTTAAGTCCAATTAGATTAGTTCCAAACAGTTTGTGGAACCGATTGTGTCAGTTAATGCATGCATGCATGAAACTAATGTACTCTAGATAACTGAATATTCTCTCATAAATAACTCATGCATGTCAGTTCAAACAAATGCCCAATTGAAATTAAAGGCAGGGACAATGTACTATCAGTTGCTAGAATTGTCCTATAAGAAAATCTCTTAAATGCCAAAGGAATTCATTCCTTGAGATTTGCGCAGTTTTACAGTGTGTCGGAGCAGTGTGTGAGATCAGTGTCACACAAGGTTACAGTAGGAACACGCAAGGAAATAGAAGGCTTGGAGGACAGAGGGAAAGGAATATGAGTTGTCTAGTCGATCTATGAGCAGAGAGAGGGATTGTACTGAGAGCTGGATAGTTGTGAGAGCTAAAGCTTTGTGTAATCCTGAGATATTTCCACTTGTATGATAATACAGATAGTGGAGTTTTTAGTTGAGGCTTTCCTCAGAGTATTCTTCTGTGTTTCATGTGTGGTTGATTCCTCTTCTCTGTTATATGTGTTATGTTTAATCTTTCTCAAACCGATTAAGCTTCCACAAGTTTGATTATAGAAGTAGATTAAGTATTTTGCTTTAGTACATTGCATAATCAGATTAATCTACAGTGAGAATTTATACATCGTATAGGAGTTAGCTAATCTATAGAGAAATTTCTACACTGTATTACTTAATGAAGAACCTAATTGGTAAGGTGATGGAACAAATCTCTGTGGGGATGGTGGTTGCAATCCAGGGACTGCCGAATTATGAAAAATATATGGAGAAAATTCTTTTCCAACTGCACAAACAAGATGTTAGGATGGATAGGATTGACCGCCACATCCCTTGCATTCTGGAGTTGTATGGGATGCCAGGGGCTACTGCTGAAGATCCTGTTCTCGTTGCCTCTGCCTCTAAGGAGCAGAAAGATTAGATTCCCCCATTCATAATTTTGGTTTATGCGGTTAGCTTTTAATTTTCCTGTTGCATATGTTAGTTTTTACAGTTATGTAGTATATGGACATGAGATCGAGACTTATCTAGCCTGGCTAGAACAACTGAAACAATTCTGTTTTTGGATGGCTTATAACGCTGACTAGTGGCCAACAGACTTGGTTTCACCTCGGGGAAAGTTGAGGCCACCCGGTTAATCTGTGTGGTGTAAATTTGCCTATTATATAATAGAAAATGGAATGGACCTTCCAAGTTTAACAAAAAAATATATATATATTGAATAAATGTATGAGAAAATATGATATTACAAATGAGGACCCCGTATATATACCTAGGCAAGAGTTCCTTTTCACTAAGAGTCGCGTCCTTTCATTATTATATATATATAATATATATATTATATATATATAACATTGTCTTCCCTTATAAATGTTTGTTTTAAAACCTATTGAAAAGGCTTTACATCTTTAATTTCTATTGTAATATGTTCACTCGATTCGTTGTTTTTGATGTTATCATGGTTGATAATACAAGATGATACAAACTTATAAGTACTTAGTTTAATTGTCAAACTGTAAAATGAGTTTACTATCTTAATTAACCCTTTTTGAAATGTTGTGCTTATAGGATTCACAAGATTTATTAGTATCTATATTCTTTGGAAGATAGATTAATTGCTTATTTTTTGAATGATGTTGATACACAAGGCATCTACTCTTATGATTAGGATGTCAATAATATGTATTTGTAACATGAATTCCCTTTAACGTGCTTGTAGTATTTTCCTGATTTATATGATTCTATTTACACACTAATGTTGCTTGGTTGGTCATCGAATCTTCACTTGGAATTTTTATTATTTGTACTAAAACATCCCAGTATGTCTTTTCATTACTTCAATTGGATTGACATCTTTCTAAGTTTTGATATTAATTAGATGTGTATTTGTTACTTTTCTTCAACTTGGGCCTTTTGACATGAAGACTTTATTGCTTAGTTCTGAACAAGTTGTTATATTATATTTTCCAATGTATTCTTATAATTTTAAGCTTCTTAATGTATGTTAAGGCACGAAAGTTCTTCGGTTTCTAATTCATTGATTTTATCTTTAATATTTTTATTCACAACTTTTTCATTTTTTATCTTCTAATTTTTGTAGAATTTTTTTGTTAAGGCTCTTCAAGAGAGAATTTTATTCATCTTGTTTTGATAGGCCTTCATTGAGTCTCTTCTCAAGATCTTCCTTTTCTTGTTCTAATTTTTTATTTTTCTACTTCAAAACCTTTGTCTTGTTGAGTTGTTCATGTAGTTTTTTAGTGTGGTTCTTTAAGCAAGAAATTTCTTTGTTTTTATCTATGATAACTTCATCGAATTCTTTTTGCATTCTTGATATTGAATTTTGGTTTTCTTAAAGGATCATCTTCGAGATATCTTTAAATTCTTTTGATGAAGGCATTGACTATTTTGAATTTATTGTAATGTCATGGAATTTCATCGTCTTCTTCTTATAGGGAAACATAAAAAAAAGTGTCCAATTTTAACATGAAAGGACTTAGTTTACAAATCAGGGTAAACATAGAATTATGTCAATCTCTTCTTTAAACATAGTTGTGACACTGAATCAAGATATACATTCATAACCATCAATTATTACTTTCAAGTCCTTAATTTCATATTGTGCTTTGAAATAAGAAGTTTTTGTTTTCAATTATATTTGATTTTGGAAATAATAATTGTTTTTTCAAATCGATGTTGTTGTAATATTTTTGTTGATAACAATATTAATCTTTTTTCCTTAAATATTCTATTTTAATGTATATAATCCATACATAAGATTATGCAACCTTTATAAAAGAATCTTCTTTCCTTCATTATTGAAATATCCTATTTTTTTTATTTTTTTTATTTCAAACTTTTAATAACAATGAAATATTTCACTCTTTAATATAATTCTTCTCTCTTTCTTTTTGGTCTTTAATTAGATTACCTTAATAAGTAGGGATTCTAATTTTAATAACACTCTTTTTTTATTTTTACATAATAATTTGTTTTCTCTTTGACACACACATTTTAAATTAAGGAAAAATACTTATGGTACCTTTAATATCTTAGCTTTTATTTTTTACATAATAGTTATTTTAATATCTTAGCTTTTATTTTTTACATAATAGTTATTTTTATTTTCTCCTTGACACACACATTTTAAATTGAGGAAGAATACTTGTGATAAGTTTAATACCTTAATCTTTATTTTTTACATCATAGTTATTTTTCTCTTTCACACACACATCTCTTAAATTAAGGAAGAATACGTGTGATACCTTTAATAATTTTTCTCTTTCACACACATATCTCTTAAATTAAGGAAGAATACGTGTGATACCTTTAATAATTTAACTTTTATTTTAGTAATGATGAGGAGGAGTTATGACACTAAATGTGACCCATATGGAGGCCATTGTATCAATCAATAAGGCAAAATAATGAACTACGATGTCAAATTTTTTTTAATAGTTGTACAGATTGAATTAAATGTTGCAATACTTTAATTTTAAGAATATGGATATACATAATACAGTGATTTGAATATTATGTAAGCTTGACAATTGTGGGGAGGGTTCTACCAAAACGGTGGCTATTGCCATGTTGTGCTAGTATAACTAGCAACAAGTTTGTTGGATAGCAAGAGTACAAGGTTAAGTTACATAGTATAGTTTTTCGGTAGTTGTGTATGACTATAATTAAAATGGTATGAATGGTTGTTATGTTTTTATTTATTTTTTAATTATTTAAAGAGTGGGAAGTTATTTATTTATTTAAAATGTAGTAGTGTATAACGCAACTTTTTTGAAAGTCTTTCCAGCGGATTTTTCCGGTCAAAATCTGGCAGCAATTCATTGGAATCCCATGTTTGATAGCTAGTTTCTGCACAATCAATGGCTCTCAGGGGTTTTTCAGGGCGCTGAATCAAATATGCAGTTAAAAAACCATTTTAACTGCTAAAAATCAAGATTTAACCTCATTTCTTCCGCCGGATTCCGTCACCGGAATCTCCAAAAAGTCGCATTATAGACAACTCCTTATATGTATAACATAATCGACATTTGTATGGTCAAATTTAATTGATTTTTATGATGTACAATGATTAGGAGTTGGTAGTACAAGATTCCATTGATTTTATGGAAATATTCAACGAATTGGTACACACACACATGTGTATGATGGTGTATTGAAAACCAACAACTGCAAAGATCAGCTAGAGTACAACTACAATAGAGAAATGATGCATACAAATAAATAATCAATGATAGAACGACTTTCTACTTTTCTCATTTTCATGTTTGTCTGTCTATCTCTTTCTCTTATGAATTTGCAACATAATGGCAATTTTCTTGAACTAAATTTTGATTTCAAATAGGAAAAAATTGAGATGTGGTTAAAGACCGAAATCACAGAAGTTATGGTAATTGCCTGACAAGAATGGCTTTGATAAGAGTACAGTCAAAGGTTAGGATAAAAAATGAAGTTTTGATACCAAATGTGACAACCAAACTTGACTTACAAATATAATATCTAAAATATTTGGAATATAAAAATATCCATTTAGAATAAATACATGACATATTGAATGAATATGTGAGAAAATGATATGTATGATATTATAAATAAGAGCCTCATATATATACCCAGGTGTTGTGGTAAAAACACAACCCCCCATTTTTAACTTGTTTACTTCAAATAATGGGGACCCTTTCTATAAATTTTTTGGCTAAACATCTTTTTGAATTTTATTTAGTTGATTACCCTACGCTTTTGTTAATTTTTCATTTTTTTTGGATTCTTGTTTTGATTGCTTTGTTAGAATCGTTTTTTTATAAGCTTTCCATTGACGCTTGTTTTGCCTCATTTGGTCAACTGGTTTGAAAATGACACTCCTTTGAAAGTCTGATTATTCATGTAGCCTGGATTAAAAATGCATAAAATGTACAATATTACATTTTGTAAATAAATTAGTTCAATAATGCATTCATTTTAAATATTAACCCATAACGAGTTTTTACTAACATTTTTCCATTTTTAGTTTTGCAGCGAAATCATTAATTATCGGGATTTTAAGAAATTAACTTCAATTTCCAAATCAAATCCTAATCTCGAAAACTCAAACATTCAAGTGGTTGTAGTTTATTTTTATTATTTTTATTTATTTTTCCAAGTCGCTGTAGTTTAGATATTTCACAACTTAACTAAATTTCAATTAAAATAAAATCAAAATAAAAAATGATATAAATTTTAATTTAATTTAATTTTTAATTAATACATAATTAATTAAATTAAATTAAAATTTAATATATAAAAAAAATATATATATAACTTATTTCGCAATCAGGAGATCGCAACGGAGCTTTTGCATTGTGACAAGTTTAAAAAACCCCGACACTTCAATCTTCCCGATCCCGACCATAAAAAATCCATGTATCGCATCGGAGGTTTGTTACTTGACACATTTGTGAAACCCCGATATCCCTTCATTCCCCGATCCGATATGCCGATTGCGGAAAGTCAAAAGGCATGGGGGTTTTTATTATAAGCTTTATGTTTTTGGGTTTCCATTTGAATTTCAAATGAATCACCCATACGTGAGTGTAATTTAAAGTGAAGTAGGGTAGTTGTGAAATGGGAGTGGTAGGATTAGTTTAATTAATATTAAAATAATAAATTTTAAATTTAATTAAATTAAAATTTTAATTATTATAAATATTAATTAGATTAATTGTTAAATTATTTCATTTATTATATTAATTAGTTTTATAAATAGTTAATATTTTAGTAGTTAGATATTATTTAAAAAAAAAAGAGATTTAATATTAATTAGCAATTAATTTAGTTATAATTAGCAATTAAATTAGAATTAATTAGAGACTAATTTAGGATTAATTTTTAATTACAATATTTTTAGCCCAGCAACAGAATTTCCAAATTCATGCCAGATTTGACCCATCAACTTTTGAGGCTCATAGATTGAGTTATACTTAGCCAAATGAGGCCCATGACGGCTCATTGGAAAGAGAAAATCAAGGAGAACATTTTTGAGGAGGTTTCACTAACAGATTTAACATTTATTGGGTCAAAATTAGGCAGAAAATCAAGCTCCAAATTACTAAAACAAAATCAATTTTCTGAGTTATTTTCTGCATTTTCATTTGGCCAAACCTCTTCTAATTGCAGATCCATTCGTCAATAATATCCTTGGCCAATTAAACTATCCCAAGCCTCAATAGAGAGCTTATATTTTATTTTCAATTATTTATTTAATTAGAATTTGATTGGATTTGATTTAAATGCCAGCGATGTCATTTTGATTTTATTGTTGCATTTTAATTTATTTTGATTTCTTCTTGCAGGAAAAAAGTAGAAGATATATGGAGAAAAAGATTTCAATCAATGAGAAGGTTCCTGTAGGAATTTACAGGGTAAGTTCCTCAGACAGAACACCAAAAGGACACCGCTTACAAACAGATCACAGATCAATATACCAGTATTTTGACGTGGTTAAAACCCTTAGAGAGGGAAACAGTCAACGGCCTGCGCCAACATGGCTACTACAGACAATTTATTAATAAAAGAATGAAAATTTACATAAGCTTCTCTCATGAACGGTGAACCTACAAATGACCCTCCATGCTCTTTAAATAGAGATCATGGACCAATCGGGTGTTAAGCCATGGATCAAGTGTTGGTAATACCAAGGAGAGAATGAACCATCAGATCACTACATATTGTGACCGTTAGATTGTAAGTTACAAAACTACATGGTAAAGAAACACACTTTACCTAACTCTATACTAGACCAAGTTATACTTAACTATTTTCTATGTGTCGGAATATCCTAACATCCCCCCTTAAGAAAAACTTGGGATAGGATTGAAGGATGTACAAATATGACACAATAGGAGAAGGAAGGAGGCATTAGAGCCTATCCACCCTTAGTGACAACTTCCTGAACTCCAACCATAAAT